>CM067523.1:17505878-17673378 GCA_034509495.1 Acestrorhynchus altus
GAACGACGTGTTTTAATTTTATCTGTGTGTTTACTCCAACTGTGAGGGTGGAGAGAGTGGTCATTTTAGACATTTTATGTGAGACTCTTGTAGTACCTCCAGTGAGTTTTTAATACTGGGGGTTGATTGTAGTTGCACCGCAGAGGACATGGACAGGAATCCTGCAGAACCACACATTACATCTCACAGACGCTTACATGAGATGATTGTGGCTCGTGAACTGGGTGACGTGGAGATCCTTTCAGACAACACAGAGACAGTACACATGGACATGGACAGCATGCTCTCGCTGGCGAGGCTGGAAGTGTTTTATGTTGAATATGTACACATTGTGACATTGTCCCTGTTGGTTTTACAGATCATTATATGGTTCAGTGCAGACTCAGCACAGTGTGTGTTAAACTCAGGAGTGCTCCTTGTCTGGTTCCTCTACTCCATTGCTATTGATCTGCGGTTGTGTAAAATGACTTTGGTGGTTTTAAAATTCCCAACTGTTGCCCAGCTTTCAGTCTGTCAGTGGAGGCTGATGACTTTGTGAATTTTATTAACTCACAGGAAGATGTGCATGTTTTTAAAATGACTTTTAAACGATTTTAGGACCTGTCCCTCCAACAAAGCTAACTGGTCCAAGAGTGAGGCTATATTATTTTTTAAATAATTTTTGCCATTTTCCAATTTTTGCCCCTACTAATTTAGACGTGCCAATTACCCATCCCCCTAAGATGTCTCCCCACATTACGTGCCCTGCTCCCGGCACCAGGGGCAGAAACCATCCACATGCTTCCTCCAAGTCATGCGACAATAGCCTACCACCTCATTTCGAACTGCCGCCATTTGCAGGAGAGTGCCGGATCCTTGGATATGACGCAATGGTCGGCAGATGCCTGTGCCGACCAGCAGCACACATGTGATGTGGGAAGAGCACAATCTACCCACTCCCCAAATGAGAGCAAATTTCTCTCCCTCTGGAAACAGGGTGGTTTTAAATACCTGGGGGTATATCTTGGTATATCTTGGAGGATTTTATGCTGAAGAACTGGGAGAGAGGTCCCTTGATAAGGTGAAGATGGCAATTTCCATTAGCAGAAAGAATGAAAATGACTTGGGCTCAGACTGATGCCACAGAATCTTCTCAAGACAGGTCAATTAATGGATAACTGTGACTGACCTGGAGTGTGGTGTCAGGAGGAGGCAGTGTGTTCCGTAGAGGAGGACACACTTTCTTTCTTTCTTTCTTTCCTCTGAGCAGCATGGGGGCAGCCTTTCTGTGGTGTGTTCATTGCTGTTTTTAATGTTTCTATTTAATATATATTTATTCACTCAGGCAGCTGTAGCTTTAACAGAGATGTGATCTACTGCGGACTGGGCCACAATAAAGGATAGGAAAAAGCAAAAAATAACAACGTCTCTCTCAGTATCTCTCTCTCTCTCTCTCTCTCTCTCTCTCTCTCTGTCATTGTGGGTAGTGGACGAGTGCTTGGGGTGAGTCAAGTTAGGAGGTGGAAGGTAGAAGTGTTGGTTTTCTTGGTTTTCTTGGTTTTCCCCTCTTTACTGTACTGCAGTTGGAATAGTTTGAGCAGTGCTGTGTGTGTTCAGCAGGAACACTTGTACGGCATCTGCTGGGGGAGTTTTCTGCTGGTTGACTGTAAGAATGTCCCTGACCCCTCTGTAACTGTAGAGGACTCTGTACTGGCTGTCAGTAGAGGAGTAGGGGCAGAGAATATAACATCTGCTTCCAGAATGAACAAAGCCATTGTAGTGTTTCTAAGAGAAACTGACAGGGCTGATAATTAAGGATAAATTCATGCTGGGTTTGGGTTTTTCCAGCCAATCTAAGAAGGTGGTGATGTCTAATGTTCCACCTTTTATCCCAAATCAGCTACCACGATGGAAAACTGGTAAGTCCAGTTAAAATGTATGATCCCTTAGATGTGTCCGTCAGGCTGACCATAGAGGGGAAGAGCTACAGCTTTTTTATTAGCTTAGAAATTAAGTTTTACTGTTCATTTAAGACTGTATAGACAGTTGCCCAGTTGCCACTCAGCTGCCAAAGGGCAGTAGTGATTGTGTTACCTAAGAAAGGTGACCTCCACTGGCATCCGGTTCCTCTGCTTGGGATTGATTACAAAGTAATGTCAAAAGCTTGAACAAACTGTCTGAAAAGATGTGAAGCAACAGTTATTGATGGAGACAAATCTTTGCATTCCAACCCGTTCCATCTTTGACCACTTGTTTTTAATTAGAGACCCATTTTCATATGCTGAGGTAGAGCTGATGGATTTGGGAATAACCTCACAGAAGGCCTTTGATAGAGTAGGTCAGGCTTTTGGGTTTGGTTCCAATTCAATTTCATTCATTCAGGGTTTTAGGTTTTTAGTCTGTTAAAAATAAAAGATGGGTGGCACAGTGGCACAGTGGATAGTGCTGTTGCCTCACAGCAAGAAGGACCTAGGTTCGATCCCTGGGTGGGGCGACCTGGGAAGTTTCTGTGTGGAGTTTGCATGTTCTCCCCCTCCCCTCTTCCTCCAGATACTCCGGTTTCCCCCACAGTCCAAAGACATGCATGATAGGTGAATTGGTGACTCTAAAGTGGCCCTTAGTGCGTGTGTGTGTGCATGCGTGAGCCCTACAATGGATTAGCGCCCTGTCTAGGGTTGTTTCCCGCCCTTGCGCTCGGAGTTGCCGGCTGGGCACCGGCTCACCCGTGACCCTATTCAGGAATTAGCGGTTCAGAAAATGAAAAGTCTTTTTCCGGGATGCAAGGTGTACGGCACGGCTGTGGACTCTGGATTTTTTTAACACACTGGCAGCTGAGTGTGGTGTCTTGATCCAGGGAACCAGGACAGGAGAGACAAAATTAATAAAACTGACTGCGAATGCGGATGAGTGAAAAATGAGGACGTTGCTTGGGTGACTGAGTGTCTTGATAAATTCCAAGTAGCTACATCTGCACGAATAACCTGTCCAAAAGTTCTGCCTTTTTAATGAGCCGGTGGGCAGAGGGGGCACCACATCTGCTCCCCCAGCAATGTTCAAGGAACCCAGAAGGGGTATAAATACTTCAAGTGTTGTTTGGGAGTAGCTGTTACATGTGGCAGAACTGGGACAGGCATGAAGATCAGATTCTTGGAAAGCTCCAGCCGTGGAAGTGGATTCTTCCTCAGTTTTCTAAATGGGGACGGGTGCTTGTGGCACCCCTTGACTGAGCTGGACTGTGCTCTAGTTCTGCATATCCAGAATGCTTTTATTGACACTTTCTGGGATGGTTCCCTTTGGCTTCCATCTGGAGTTTCACGAAGGCGGCCAGGGTCTGGTCCAGATTGCTGATAAATTAAAAGCAATGAGGTTGTTGACTGTTCAAAAGGTGCTGTTCAATGAGGACAGCATCCCGTGGATCAAGTTTGGACTGGCAGTGCTTAGCACTCTGGGAACCATGGAGGATTTTACATTGTGTCCAAAATCACTCCTAAAATGTGTCCCCTATAGGAGTATGGGCATTATGTTTGCCCAGACCATGTTCATCTTTGGCTGTAGGAACATGAAGATTCTGAACTCTAAATGTGTGCTGGTGAACTTCCTGCTCGGCCAGGCTAAACTGGTTGTGTGGAAATTGTTCAGGCTGGTCTCAGGAGGAAAAGACACAGATGTTGTCAATGTTTCAGGCTCTGGACCAGTCTTGTGTCCAGCTGCACAGCTGATGTTCTATCAGAACATGCATAATGTGGCTGGTTTTGAGGACAAGTGGTGTTTCACGGCGGGCTGTGTATTGGTGAATGATGTTGGCGGGCAGTTCACTGTTGATTCTGCTATGATGGAATCTTTTCACCACATTTTAGGAATTCAGGTGTGGAATTACTGATGTTAATGTCTGTCTCCCTCTCCTTTTCCCTCTCCCTCTCCCTCTCTTTCTCTCCCCCTGTGTATGTGTGTGGTTCTTTATGTCACTGCTGTAGAGCTGCACCCCTATGATCATCCAGGCTGATAAGGAGCTGCTGTCATGTCCTCACCCTCCCAATTAAAGCAGTCTCCTCTTCTTTCCACTCTTTTCTTCTCCTCCTCCCCAGTCTGTCTTTCTCTTTCTCGTGCTATGAAAGTCCCACAGCGGAAGAGTGTAATTTCTTTCCTCCTCTGTGAGGTTAGGGTTGGGTGGTGCGGGCGTGGAGGCTTGAGAAGAGTCTCTATGAAGCTGTCAGTTCAAACCCCTAAGTGGAAGGAGGTGATCTACAAATCAGACCTTGTGTCACGTAGAAGTAATTGTGCTGACTGTGTTGGGGGCTGGAGGTTATTGCCCAGGAGGAACCCTGCAGATGTCTCTGACAGTACGGGTCAGGTTAGCGTTTCTGCTCAGTCTTCCTGTTAGAACAAGGTCAGCAAACGCTCATCTCAGGTTTATTTAGTGCACTTTCTAATTGGGAATAGAAGTGAAATGAGACTAACCCTGATCTGAGAAGCTTTAATACAATTTAACTGGCCTTTAATTTATAGGGGTTAGACAATGAACTGATACACCTGTCATTCTAATGTGGGAGGTTTCATGGCTAAATTGGAGCAGCCTGGTGGCCAATCTTCATTAATTGCCCATTGCACCAGTAAAAGCAGAGAGTGAAGGTTCGGTTAGCAGGTATTGCAAAGCACACAACATTATGGGGGACATACCAGAGTTCAAAAGAGGACAAAGTGTTGGTGCACGTCTTGCTGGCGCATCTGTGACCAAGACAGCAAGTGTTTGTGATGTATGAAGAGCCACGGTATCCAGGGTAATGTCAGCACCACCAAGAAGGACCAACCACATCCAACAGGATTAACTGTGGCTGCAAGAGGAAGCTGTCTGAAAGGGATGTTCGGGTGCTAAACCGGAATGTATCCAAAAAATATCATTCCCAAGACGAATTGATCCTGTATTGGCAGCAAATGGAGGCCCTAGAACACCATACTAATAAATTATTGTGGTCTAAAACCAGGTGTTTCAGTTTCATTGTCCAACCCCTGTATGTCTGATGTTAAAGGGCACCATGTAGCTTTCAAACATCAGATTTACTTATGACTTACCCTCTGCAGAGCTTTCCACTCAAGAGCCATATACCAGGTTGTAATGCAGCCCATCCACATGCTCTCCACTGGACCTGTGTGCTTACCATGTAAACACCAAGGATGCTGCCGACCCTCTCCACAGTGGTCCCATTTATGGAGACAGGGGTGTGCTCTCTCTCCTGCTTCCTGAAGTTCATGATCAGCACCTTGGTCTGGCTGATGTTTAGAGAGGTTGTTTTTTTGGCACCAGTGTGTCAGAAGGCTGACCTCCTCTCAGTCAGCTGCCTCGTTGTCATTGGAGATCAGGCCTATGATTGTTGTGTCGCCAGCAAATTTAGCAATGATGTTGGTGCTGTGTCTGGCTGTGCAGTCATGGGTGTACAGGGAGTAAAGGAGTGGGCTGAGCACACAGCCTTGAGTGGCTCCGGTGTTGAGGGTCAGTGAGGAGGATATGTTTCTGCCCATCCACACCACCTGACAACAGCCCGTTAGGAAGTTCAGGATCCAGCTGCACAGAGAGCTGTTATGACCACGATCCCGGAGCTTCATGTCGAGCCTCAGGAGAAGGATGGTGTTGAATGCTGAACTGTACTGTACTGAACTCATACATGTTCTGCCATAGGAAAAGCTTTCCTCTCATCTTGGAAAAATAAGTGAAAAAAAGAATTGGCATATTGGTTTTGGGCCAAGATCAGCCGAAAATCCTGGATTGGATTTTGTAAAGAATGGAAAAATGGACAGGAATGTTCCATGATTTTTGACATGCCGAATTCTAGGCTAAATTCCACTCACCCCGTCACATCATCATTCAGCTCTCAAGACTAAACATTCTTAAAACATTTCCTTGGCTCTTAGAACGTAGAACCGTCTCTGGCCCGAGGGCCTGCACCTTGTTGGTGGAAACAGGGTTGAAGTGCTGGGCTCTGGCTGGGATGTCACATAGCAATTTGGAATTAAGGAATGGGTAACGTCATGTCTGCTCCAAATGGGAATTCTG
Source organism: Acestrorhynchus altus (assembly GCA_034509495.1). Classification (NCBI taxonomy): domain Eukaryota; kingdom Metazoa; phylum Chordata; class Actinopteri; order Characiformes; family Acestrorhynchidae; genus Acestrorhynchus; species Acestrorhynchus altus. The sequence goes on from CM067523.1 coordinate 17,511,907, forward strand.
CCAGTTCTGTTCCCAATGCCCCTCAGCTCCCACTTCAGCGGCACACAAAGCAGCACTTGATGCAGCCAGGGTTCAAACATTACATCTCACCTGTGCCCTGCTGATGTTTGCTTCTTTAGAAATATGTGCTAATAGTATTAACAAACACTGGACCTTGACTGTCAATCAAGTGCATCTTGTTTTTCAGCTCTCTTAGAGTGGATCTGGATCTTCAGAGTAACTTTAGTCTTTAGTATTAGACCAATGGACAGTGCAGAAAAGAGCAGAAGAAGAGGGTGCAGGCAGGATGGTGTGGGTGGAGATGGGTATCAGGGCTGATGTGTGACAGAAGGAGAGCCGCAAGAGTGAAAGGGAAGGTTTACAAGACAGTAGTGAGACCTGCTGTGATGTCTGGTTTGGAGACTGTGGCTCTGTCTAAAAGACAGGAGGCTGAGCTGGAGGTGGTGGAGATGAAGATGTTGAGATTTCCGTTGGGAGTGACAAGGACGGACAAGATTAGAAATGAGCAGATCAGAGGGACAGTGAAGGTGGAGCAGTTTGGAGATAAGAGGCCAGGTTGAGATGGTTTGGACATGTGTTGAGGAGGAATAGTGGATATATTGGACAAAGAATGTTGGAGATGGAGCTGCCGGGCAGAAGGAGATGAGGAAGACCTCAGAGAAGGTTTATGGATGTAGTGAAGGTGGACATGGAGATGGTTGGTTTAACAGTAGAGGAGGCAGGGGGGGATATATGGCAAGATGGAGGCAGGTGATCCACTGTGGCGACCCCTAAAGGGAGCAGCCAGACGAAGAAGAAGAAGAAGAAGAGTGCGTCGTACACAGTGTTGTGGCATGCAACAAAAGGTTCCCAAATCCAACACTGCAGAAGCTTAGCACGAACATGTTGCGAGTGACAGGAGGCTGGCACACAGGCGTTCACTCCCTAAGGACCTCTGGTCACTTTTCATTCCTGCCTGACGTCCAATCCTGCCGTAGTTTGACATGCGTTTATTCACGAGAAGCAGTTATAAGAGACAATCACACATATGTATTTTCAGGAAATCCCAGGCGACTCAAAAGTATCTTCATTTAAAATGTAAATATGAACAATTGCAATATTTGTATGAATTTGAGCTTGTTTTGATGCATGAAAAGTAACACGTACACGCATTACTTCGGCAGCAAGATATACATGCGCACTCATACACTCGCACACAGTTACAGGTACATAGCAAAAGTCTCTTATCTCTTGCCGAGATGCACCAGAGAATTCCTCTCACCACTCTATGAATAGCAGGTGTTTGGGTGTGTGTGTGTGGGGAGGTGTGTGTTTGTGTGGGGGGGAGTGGTAGGGGGTTGAGAGAGAGAGAGAGAGAGAGAGAGAGAGAGGGATTTCATTAGCTGGCAGTTTTCTGGCTTTAAACACGTCTGCTCACACTGATCCCATCATGGCACCGATAGAGCCGTCACATTCTGACACCTCTGCAGGCATCTGTACCGGCCATGCAGATGCAGATTGAGCAGAGCCTCGTGCAGATAGCCTGGAGAGTTTGTGTATGTGGACCTTATCGCCCAGCCTGACAGTACAGGACCGATAACTGCCCAACAGGCTGGCTCGGAGTTAGGTGGGACCATCCACATGCCCCTGCTGCTTACCACCAGCATAGGGAGGGTCAATATGGGTAAAGTGGAATATCACATGACATATTGTCTAGGGATGCGTGATTGACATTGATAAGTGATTAGTGACATATATTTAGATTTGTCTCTTTCTCTCTCTCTCACTCTGTAGGCGATTGGCCGGAAATGACCTTGCCTTCATCCACCCCGAAGCTCTGTCTGGACTTCACCAGCTCAAAGTCCTGTAAGTATTAGGTCTAAGTTCCAATACTGTAAGCAAAGGGATTTACATTTTTTACTCAAATGATATAAAAACACCATCATGTGCATAAATTCTGAGCAAAAGAAAAGGAGACTTTTTATCCAATCAGAACAGTGCAATCTGAAGACAAAGTGCAACACTGCTGTCTTGTGGTCGGGGTTTAAACACACAACAAAATGAATCACTGTCTGCCACCAATATTTAAATTACCACTAAAACTCTATACTGAGTTTCTGAACATCAATACAGAATCGCAAATTGTATTGTGATACTTTTGATATATATTGATATTTTCTTACACTCCTTGTAAGTACTAGGACTGAACCCAGACCATACATCCTCTTTTCGTGGACAATTCGTAAATTTGAGGTCTAGAAATGCATCTGGAAGTTGCCACAAATTCTGTGTACAGTTTTCTTTTACAGCTTTAAAGACATTCCTTTAGACCCTGCGTTCTCACCCACCACAACTGGACTCTTTCACTGAATTCCAGTGAAAAACGATCTCCATCTTCATCTGTTTACTTTTGGCCATACTTTGAACCCTGTCGCTGCTCTGTGTCCTGGAGAAACGATTCTGGATGAATAGAAATGTTCTAACATTACTTGGAATAAACTATTATTTTACATTAAGTTCCATTAAGAGAGAGAGAGAGAGAGAGAGAGAGAGAGAGAGAGAGAGGGCTGAAATAGTTGCAGTAGTGTATAATGTGTTCCTGTGCTGATATAAGGGGGTGTGCAGGGCGGAGAATTGGCATGTTCGTGTTTAAGTGACAGGAATCTCACACCTACAGGATCTGCAGCTCCGTCACTGTGATAATGAAGTGCCTCCCAGCATGCCTTTGTTCTGATTAAGACTAAGCCTCAGGACAGCCCCTCCCTCACTCTCCTCTCTGTCCCTCTCTGTGACCATCTCTCCCAGGTCTAGTATGTGGCTGCATAATGGAACAGCTTTGTCCTTGATGTGTTTGTGACTCAGTTCGAATGCAGCTTATCGGCCCCCTGCGTCACCCCGGCTGCACTTTGCATATAGCTCTCTTTCCCTCTTCCTGTCCTCTCTCTGGCCTGCCTCTAGACCCTCCGATGCTTCTACAGACTGACCTGGGACCAGCTTACAATAGAGTTGATGTACTGACTGCGAGACGCAGGCGTCTCTAGTTATGCAGTTTGAGGAGGGCCCATCTGATTGGCTGTACTCAACATGCAAAAGGAAGAAGGCAGTGGACTGAGGTGTGATAGCTTTGACTACAGGAGAATTACTGGGCTCTGTGATGTTAAGGTCAGAGAAGGTTTTAGAAGAACAACTGGCCTTGATGTAAAAAATATGACCATTTATGACCATATGCTAGAAGTATTAGATTATTGAGGAAAACTGTACAATTGAAAGGAGGCTCTAATTCCTGGTTTGACTTGGATGCAAAATGAGATACAGCTGGACATGGAGGCCTACAGGTTCTGTATGTCGTCCTGTGGCACATTGACCCACAGATGTTGCAGCTGGGCCTGTAGATCCTGCACACTCAAAGGCTGCCAGAGCTGGCATCCCAGTTGTGATGATCTATCCCAATCTGGTGATCAATGCCAAGGCAAACCCTGTGTGTGGGAACAATATCCTGCTGAAAAATGTCATTTTGGAACCCTGCCTTGTGTCTGCAGGATGTCCTACACACATTGTTGAGCTGTTGGTGTCCCTCCTGTAATCTGTAACTAAGGGGGAACTACACACCTGCATGCCTAGTCCTGCAGCAATGCTGTCTGGGTGCATTATTTTTTGTCAACAAGTGTTTATTTGGCTCTGGAAAAGGAGGAAATGAGTGGAAAAGGCGTGACAGGTATCTTCTTCTCAGTCCATATTTGCATACGCTGGTCCAGAATTATCATCTGGTTGTCCCAAGTTGGTGATTAAACATTCCTCAACAACATAACTGGGGTTGTTTGGTTTTGACGGCATGGTCAGCAGCTTGGTTACTGCTAATGACTAGCAGGTGGTAGGTTGTTTGTTCAGCCTTCACATAATCATTCACTGGAAGACCTTGGAAGACCTGTAGTTAGTGGGGTGCATGTCTGCTCAGCTGGGATATTGAAGTGATAGTTGAGTGAAATAAGTATTCAACCAACATCATATGTCCAAATGTTTGTGGACACCCCTTCTAATGAAAGCATTGAGCAATTTTAAGTTGCTGACACAGATGTCCACATTCATACACAGCTTGTCCCCGTAGAGGAGACCTGCCAATAGAGTAGGACTCATAAACAAATATGGACCTATTGCAATCATACCTAATGGTAGGTGTGGGCTAGAGGGAAATAAAGCCCCCCAGCACTGAGCTGGGTACCAGTGTTTTCTGGAATGATGCACCTTCATCCAGTGCTTTCGGGGATGTGGTTAGAGATGAGGTGGTGTGACCTCAAATGCTGTTGTTGCTAAATGCAATCAAATCTTCACAGGAAGATAATAAAATCTTCCCTGGACAATAAATTTACTCCAAGAAAAGCAGGATACATCTCTAAATAAAATAAAAAATAAAATAAAACGCCAATAAAACGTGTATATTTTTACGAATATATTAAATCCCTGCTGTGTTAATTGCTGGTTTGTGTTCTTGTTGTCCTGCACTACTGCAATTGTACTTATTAAACGACCCCCCCCTCCCCATTGTCAGTGCTTGGGGGGCTACAGGTGTCTCTTTTATATTGTATGAATTGTATTTGTGTGCTAAGGTCTTTCTCAGAAAGGTCTGATAGTAAAAAGGAAGAGAGATGTGAATAGTGATCTATGCACAGTGATTACACACACAAACGCACACCTTCATCCTGTAATCCTGTTTTCTTTTCTTTTTTTTAATTTAAATCTAATCCTGATCACTAATAAATCAATGCTGCGCTAATTCAACACATTATGTGGCCTAGAGAATGATATGAATGAACATAATCCTCTTGTTCCCACAGACTGACTCTACAAAAATGCAATAAATCTAATAAATGGCCATATATGTACAGTGGGGCTTAAAATTTGTGACCCCTTTTCTATGTTTCTGCAAAAGATTTGAGCTGAAGCTACATCATTTTTTTTCACATGTCCTAAAATATGTCACTGGGGGGAGAACCCGTCCTCCTCTGGTCAAATTACTTATACACAGTTAGGGGACACCGGACCCCCACAACTCTGTTCTAATACTCTGGTTTACTGAAGTAATGTTAGTTCGCTGGTGGACACAATAGTAACAGTAGATTTCTACAGTTGGTGATGGTGGGTGAGCAGCTAGTCCATGTCAGGGTGGGAAACTAGTCCAGGTCCAGTAGCTGGAAGATGGAAAGCCAATGTAAAGATGTATCAGGGGAGCTTGGGTTCCTTCTCAGAACGGGCAGAAGAGCTTGAGGTTAGGACCTAATCAGTTCAGGCCAGAGGGTCATCGTTAACTCAGATAAGGTACAGAGATGAAACTAAGAAACTAAGGAGAAAACAAGAAGAACATAAACATGGAGCATCCTGAAACACTGGCACCTAACTGCTCCACCTTCACAAACCTGACTGATCGCATGAAGGAGTCAGACGGCAGCACCAACCTGCCAGTTTACCATCTACTTCTTGGACTTCAAGAAGTAAAAATTTATGCAGAATATATAAGGACTTCTACAACCACCACTTACCTACAGTGGTGTTTAAAAGTTTGTGAACCTTTCATAATGTTTGCATGCATTGCTCATTTGAACATGTTAAGGCCTTCAGCACGGCTGTTCTGCAGGTTCTGGTGAGATGACGTTTCTGAAGTGTTCTGTGTTGCTGTTTTCTTTCTAGCATGCTTCAGAATAACCAGCTGAAGACTGTTCCCAGCGATGCCCTCAAGAATCTCCATGCACTGCAGTCTCTGTAAGTCACACACGTTTGCAAAATATGGACAAAATATTATTGAAATTGTGTCAATAATTATTTGCAATTAATTATTGTAGAGTGCCTTGCAAGATATACTGTATAAAACAGAGGAGTCAGTGTGTTTGCAGTTATTGATTGGTCTGAAAAAAAATTATGACTCATATGAGAACCCACAGAAACCATCAATATGGAATTGGTAAAGAAGTAAAATGAACAATGGGGATTAGCTGGTCACATGACTACTGAACATGTGTATGACTATTTTAAAGCATGCGTTTTGGTGCGGTTACCTTAAGAGTGGATGAATATGATGATCTCAAGTTTACATGCTGACAGTCTGTGTTTTAGAGCAGATTGTTTCCTTCAATCATGATCAGATACTGTCACATTGTAGAGAATTTACATCCAACAAAAGCACAGCTGTTAAAACATTTCAGGTTACGGAGCTCTCGTCACCTTTCGCCAAGCCAGTGTTTTTCCAGGTTTTAGGACGGACGTTGCTTTCTCCTTGGGCCTGCCAGATCTTTGTGATCTGAGAGTGGGTGAAAGAGCAGATGAGGACTGAGTTTGCTCGTCTGATCTCTCCATGTTTGTAGTGTCTCTTGTATTGCGGTTCTGTTCATATCAGTGGCGTTATGTCGAGGAACAGTCAGTATCAAACCTTTTTTCTCGTCCCTGAGCTCCTCCTCTGCTCTGATTTTAAAGTTATGGCGAATTGCTGCCCAGTTTGTGTTTTCTCTATATTCTGAATAATATTTCCACTTGAGCTAATGTGTGTATACCTTCATGTGCTCAGGTGTGTGTGAGTGTGAGAGCCGATACAGCTGTGTGTTTGGAAAAAGCAGCTCAGATCCGTTATCAGCTCTCCAGATTCCAGATTCCCTCCATCTGCTTTTTTTTTTTTTTTTTTTTTTTTCCTCTTTGCACTTTTTTTGTGTGTGTCCCCTCAGGGCTGGGGTTGGAGCTCTGGACCTGAACTAATATGTTCTGGCACACTTGGCCTTGGCTTGGACCAGGACTTTCTGAGCTAGCTGTCAGTCATCAACGCACTTTCAGCCCTTATGCACTGATGAGAGAGAGCGAGAGAGAGAGAGAGAGCGAGAGAGAGTCCCTCAGGAATGTCTCCCACACTCCCCTGCAGGCTGGTTGCTCTTAATCACCCTGCTAAAAAAGTCACCTCCTAATTACAGTGACAGCGCAGGCCAGGGCCTAGAAGTTCCTTAATGTTAGGCAGATTTAAAACAAAATGTGTGATGTCACGTATTTTCTGGCGATTATTCTGGAGAATCAGAGACGCCGCATGAAGTATGAACAGAGACATTCACAAGAGAAATAAGATTTAAAATAAATGCATAAAAGATTGACCTTCTATCACATTAACTTGTTTTATCCGTAAAAATGTGCTGTTAATTTAAACTAATGAGGAGGATGTTATTTTTTTATTTTATTTTTTTATTAGACATTAGACAACCCAGCTACCCGCTCACGCAAAACATCGTACGTTTTACACTAATGACAATAAATACAACCATAAACAATTGATCATTCAATTAATGGAGCAAATAATTAATGTATGATGAAAATAAACTGCTGAATCCAAAAGAGTTGATATTATTTTGTTCTGTATTTTCAAAAGAGGCACTGTTTACATGTATTCTATATATCCACATGTTTGTGGAGACCCCTAATTAATGCCTTCAGCTACTTTAAGCTAAACCCATTGCTGACACAGATGTGCAAAAGCACTCACAGCTTGTGTAGTCCCTGTAGAGATGTACTGCCAATAGAATAGGAGCATATAATCAAACATGAACCTATTGACACCACGCTTAATGCCAAAAGACAGTTGGTCGATTGATCGATTTGATTGGTTCTTCTAAGCAGCTGCTTTGCACTCTGAAATTGAAACAGTTTGAGGCCCACAAAGCAAGAGAAGTTACAAGAAAATAGCATGTCCAGGTTGCCATGTCCCCAGTTCAAAATGTATTTAACAGACGGGAACAGTGGAGGTCAAGATAAGGTCTGGAAGACTGGACGATTTAGCAGACTCTGGAGTTGTGGTACACTGTTCTACTGTTCATTGACACCTGCACAAACATCTCCTGTGTCCTCACCACAAAATTGGCGTCAGAACTTGGCAAAAGACCATCTAAACAAACCTGATGCATTTTGGAAACAAGTCCTGTGGACTGAGGAGGTTAAAACGGATCTCTTTGGCCGCAGTGAGCAAAGGTATGTTTGGAGAAAAAGAACACCTCTCCAACTGTTAATCGTGGGAGTGGATCAGTCGTGATTTGGGGTTGTATTGTATTGAATGGTACGGGGTATCATTTCAGAGGTGAGGAAATAATCGATTCAATGAAATTCCAGTAAATTCTGGAAGTAAACAGAACACTGTGTAAAATAAGCTGAAAAGAGGATGGCTTTACAAATGGATAATGATCTTAAACTCAAACAGAAGCTCAAAATCCACAATAGATTACTTCAAAAGGCCATGGCCCTCCCAGTACACTGCTCTGAACATCTGTGAATGGACCTTAAAAAGAGCAGTGAATGCAAGTTGCCCCAGGAATCTTACAGACTTGATGAAGAATGGATGAAAATCCATCAAACAAGAACTGAAAGACTCGTGGCTATAAAAAGCATTTACAAGCTGTGATAAGGGGGCACTACTAGATACTAACAATGCAGGGTGCCCACAGTTTTGCACCTGACCCTTTTCCTTTTTTGTCATTTTGAAAATGTGAAGTTTATTTAAAACACAAAATGAATGTGTCTCCTGAACTTTATGCCTTTTGGAGCTCCTTTCATCTGCTTGCTTAACCGTTCACAGTAACGGGTCCCCAAACGCGTGCAAGCCACTGTGTGGACCTAATAGAAGAGGAATCACAGAACCCGTGAGAGACAGAAGACATTAGTTTACTTTTCGTCGCTTTCGGTTTATTTGGGTAGAAGATTTTAGCACCTCCTCACCGCACCTCTCCTTCCTCTTCCTGCCAGTCCCACTCTCACTTCAGAGCTTCAGCTTCTCCGTATTATTGGAGAGTCCAAGAGGAGAGGGAGAAGTTCACAGTGAAAGATTTGCAGAGTGTGAAAGATTTGCGGATTATTTTGAACACAGTAGATATTCTTGGCAGGGGCTGCTTCCTAAACCACAGTCCTAATTTCACAGCCATCTGTACTGGAAGTGTTCAACATGTCAACATGCCTGAAATGATGGTCTGCTGAAAGATTTGTTGCTCTAAAAACTGGTATTGTGATGAGAAGACAATTATACAGTGGATAATTTATGGTTATAGAACTTCTGTTATAGATTATATAGAACTAAAACGATTATGAAAGTATCCAGCTGTAGTGTTTGTTTCTCGCTCAATCAAATCACACAGATGTGCAAATGCACACACAGCTGATCTAGTCCCTGTAGAGAAGTACTGCCAATAGAATAGGCACCATGCCTAATGCCAGTCATGGGCTGGAGGGGTATACAGCCCCCCAGCATTGAGCGGTGGAGCGCTGTTGTCTTTGGAGTGATGAAGCTCCACCCAGTATGTTTGGGAGGGATGAGTTGGGGAGTTGGGGGTGAAGTGGGCTGATGAATGTCCATCAAAACTCCTGACCTCATTAATGCTCTCGTCAAATGCTGAATGCAGTCATTCACAGCAATATTCCAGAATCTAGAAGAAAGTATTCCCTTGACATTAGAGACAGTTACTACAGCGGCAGCAGGATAAGCTCTTAATACCCTTGATTTCAGAAGAAACAGTGAATGAGCAGGTGTCCCAATACTTCTGTCAAAGTAATGTTTGCACGTATCATGGAGTTAGCTCATTATCTATTTTGCACAAGTGCCAAATAGAGCCATGCTTTACCCTACCATCACTGGAGTGTATACATTAATCAGCCGTAACATTAGTACCACCTCCCTAATATTGTGTAGGTCCCCCTTGTGCCACCAATACAGCTCTGACCCATCAAGGTGTGGACTCCTTAAGATCTCTGAAGTTGCCCTGTGGTGTCTGGTAGTAATGTTACTGAGTTATGAGGTTCGACTTCCATTGATTGTGCACACAACTGTGTTGGTAGGTTACCAGGTCATCATTTTTACGTTGTATTTTCAGCTTATTTGCTGGTTGCAAAGCAGAAATCTGATTACTGCCCGACTCATGTAAACCCGGAGTTTTCAGTGCATGAACACATGAAGTCTGATTTTCTGCAGCTAGTGGAGTATAGTGTGTGTGTCTGTGTGTGTGTCTGTGTGTGTGTCTGTGTGTGTCTGTGTGTGTGTCTGTGTGTGTGTGTCTGTGTGTGTGTGTCTGTGTGTGTGTGTCTGTGTGTGTGTGTTTTAAATGATGGCACTGACAGAGCAGGGCATGTCTAGATCTGTATGATGTACACACACTCACCGCCTTTAGCTATAGTTAACCAAGTAATATTTTTTTTCCAGTTTCAGGTAGAGACTCTTTAATCAGCACTTTAATTTTTCAGTTGTTCTGCTGTGAAATGTCTAAAACACCTAGTGGCTGCTGATTGTTTAGTATATTCAGCAGCCCTGCTCTGCCCCTGCTGTTTAGGCTCTGCTGTATTTGTGCAGGGCAGGGAATTAAGAGTGCTTAAGAGTGTCGGGAGAGAAAGTGAGCCAAAGTTTATATCCAAAGCAGGTGTCACTTAGGTGATCACTCACCTAAGGTAAAAATATCACAGTCCTGTAGTGAAATCCACACCAGGCAAACACACACACACACACACACACACACACACACACGTGCTTTCCTCGTAAAGCTACTTCCTCAGAATGATATTCTGTGCGAGCTGGGCGTGTTTCACTGCTGCAGTTTGTATGTTGTTTTGTGACGTTGTCGACAGCTGTGCATGCTGGCGATGGTAGGAACTGGGTTTTGATTCGGCCCAAATTTGGAGGGTTTATGGATAACCTGCAGTGTTTCTGTTTGTTGGCATTATTGTGGAGCTTTCTGTTTAGAGGATGAGCAGAAGATGGCTAAAAAAATAGAAATGGGACACATACATAATGTTTAGTTATTCCCATCAATTTCTCCCATTTCAACAAATAAGCAAATCCAAAACTACCAACCCACTTCCACCCAGTCCACCCACACCTCCACCTTTTATCATTCATAACACACACATTGACATGTAGACGGCTGACAAAATAGACTTCAATCAATTAAAAACAAAACAAATAACTAATAAATGTGAAAAGGAACATGTACAGTGCCTTGTGAAAGGATTCACCCCATCACCTTTTCTGAAAGGCCCCAGAGGCTGCAACACCATTAAGCAAGAAGCACCACTAACCAAACTTCACAATGAACAGCAAGGACAACAAGTCCATGACAAAGCTGTTAAGAAGTACAAGTCAAGGTTGGCTGAAAAATAATATCCAAATCTGATGATCCCCCAGAGCACCATCAAATCCATTATCATCAAATAGAAAGAACATGGTACCACAACAAACCTGCCAATAGAGGGCCGCCCACCAAAACTCTCAGACCAGGCAAGGAGGGCATTAATCAGAAGGTTGGAGACCAAAGGTAACCCTGAAGGAACTGCAGTTCCCAAGCAGAGACTGTCCATATCAGAGCAGAGACTGGTATCAGTTTGAATAATGGAACTCCAAAGAGTTGGAGTTGAAGGATTTCACTGGTCATCTGTGGTTTAAGTTGGAGTTATGAAGCACCATAAAGTCCCTTTGGAACAGGATGGAATAATGAAGTTTCACTTAAAGATTTTGGGACATATGAAGTTCTACTAGTTGTCTGTAGGATCAGTTTGAGCAATGAAGCTCCACGAAAAGCCTTACAGATCAGTTGGATACATGAAACTTGACATCTTTATAGTGATTAAGTTTTCATTGCACGTCTTTTGGGATGATTTGGAGTGATGAAGCAAACACATTTCTGATGATGAAGTAGAAGAACTCTGCTGGAGTCATGTGTTGCAGTTGGAGTGGTGAAGTACCATAGAGCCCCTTTGGGGTCAGTTGGAGTAATGAAACTCCACTGATGGTTTTGATGCGAGCTGGATTGATGATGCTCGATTGAAAAGCAATGGACAGGTTGGAGTGCTTAAGGTCCACTCAACTCCACTGGGCACCTTTTAATATTAGTTGGAGAGATGAAGCACCATAGAGCCCCTTTGGAATCCATCAGAGTGAAGATGCTCAGCAGGTTGGAGTGATGACACGCCACTGAACACCTTTAAACTTGAATGCTGAACATACAAGACACATACGAGTTTATGGGACATATTAACACGAACACAGTTAACACTAAAGTTCACAAACCCTTATCGTAGTACAACTGGAGCTGTGTTTACACAATGTTCTTGTGGTTTTATTCCATGAACATAGATACATGTGTGTGGTGATGTTTTAGTCTGATGTTTTAGATCTCCTGTCTGAACAGAGCTTTTGCAGTAGAGAGTCCATGAAGTCCATTCATAAACAGGATGTCACCACCCCTCTGTTTTTACAGGGTGGAAGAGTAGGTCAGGATCACACTGTAAGATGATCAGTGTGGTTAGATGGTTGTACTCTGTACATTACACAATTTGTTGTCTTGCAATCAGGAATCTTGGTGGGTGTGGTTTGTACACTACACAACTAATCCATGAAACAGAGCCAAAAATTACCACATCTTTCACCAAGAGGAGCCCACAACGAGTTTGAACACATTTCATCTTGGAAACACAGGAGAACTAATGCAATGCCATGTGTGAGACACTTTTCCGAAGTGAAGGTGTGACTCTGAAAGGGCTTGTTAATGAACACTGAATCAGGTGTCTTGGCAGCAGGGAAAGCACTAAAATGTTAAGTCTCGTTGATGTTATATGTATAATGCCAACCTCTGCTTTGACCTCACCTCATGTCTGAGTGTGGAGACGTAGTTCGACTGATAAATTGAGAGCTTTTCTTTGCAGTGACTGCATTACTGTATGTATGGGCAAAAGTATTGGGACCCCTGCTCATTCAAAGATGTCCTCTAATGCCATGACTGGCATTAGGCTTGGTGCCAATAGTTTCATGTTTGTTTCTATGCCCCAGACAGTCCTATTCTATTGGCAGTACATCTCTGTAGGGGCTGTGTGTGCATTTGCACATCTGTGTCAGCAATTGATGCAGTTTAAAGTAGCTGAATGTGTTTATTAGAAGGTGTGTCCACATACTTTGGTACATCTGTGTGTATATGTAATATTGTTTATTTTTTGTTTTTAATATTCTAATGTAAATCCTTCCATGTTCCAAAGCAAGCATTAGCCTCGTATCTCCTGCCCACATTTCCATTTACGGCATTCAGCAGACACTCTTATCCATATCGATTTACAAATGTGCTTCGCTCTTCTCTCTAAAAATATCCTAAATCCTAGAATCCAAAGATTCCTCCAGCTTAGGTGCCACAAGGACCTGGCAAGAGGCAGCAAACGTGATGCACACAAAGCACAGAGTGGAGCAATTCAAAAGGCTTTATTCGCACATTTAAAGCAACACCAACATCGACTGATGAAATTAAGACTAAATTAAGACGAAATTAAGGCACTTACCGAACAATGAAATGCAGCTTAACCTTGAGTTTTCTCCCTCTGAAGTCCAGTGCACAGTGTCCACGGCTTCCTCCCCACGAGTCTCCCCCTCAGTGTGGCTGGGGAACTTCTTATATACACACCACCTGGGGCACATAGTCCTCAATGACCCCAGGTGAGACAGGAGGGGGTCGCCCAAGCGCCTCACGGCCATGAGAGCAATTAACAGTTAAGATGTAAATTACAAAAGCATTCCAGGAACTTTACAGTACAATGAGAAGTGTCAGTATCGCAGGTATCGAGGTTTTTAGAAAAACATTCTAGAACCCCTAGAAAGATATTCTAGCTGGGTCGGCTCTGTTACCCAGAGTTCCAATCTCTCAGTCCAAAACGTCACCTCTACAAAGTTCACAGAAGGTCCTTAGAATGTTAAAGGGAACACATTAGAGAAATGTTCTGCCATCCCCGTAACATCCATTAACCATTTTCCAAATGTTGCGGTGATCATGTTCTCACCCAATCAGTGTCCCTGACAGCATCCTCAATCATCCTCTGAACATTGCAGTTAAAAGATTCAGTCCCAGTTAACATTTAATCTTATAGGAACAGTATTTGTTCTTTGATCATTAGATTAAAACATTTTCTGAATCAGAATTCATACGTAATGTTTGCTGAAGTTGTGGGAACGTTCCCGATTAGCTGGCAATGCCGTGGTTTTAATGGCCTACAGTTTTCCATAGGATAGAAGCCTCTACCATCAGTGCATTAGTGGTGTGTCCTGCAGGAGGTAAATTCAGGGCTGTGAAATTCCTGAAACATATTTGGTCATATAGCGAATGTTTTAAAAGCTTTTCCCTTCTTTCGAACACATTCCTCGCCTCTGAGCTCAAGCGATCGTCTGCCAGTAAATACACAAATAGTGACTCAGAGCTTTTAAAGTGCCTGCAGTATTTGCCACAGCTCGGCTTGCTTTGGCCACATGCCCTCAGGGGGGCCCACAAGGTGTGGCCCCTTTCTGGTAAGCCTGGCGTAAGGGCCGTTGACCCGCTGAGATCACGGGAAGCGGCCTGCCTTTCTTCAGCGGCACCGAGACAAGTGTTAAACGATGCCTTAGCACCTAGCTGACAGCACACACTCACAGTGTTGTTCCAAACACGCATACCCACCTGATGGCGTATTTGTGAGGCACTGTGTGGGGATAGGTGGGTGTCAGGGGGAGTGTACACTGTATGGACAAATGTATTGGGACACCTGCTTATTCACCGTTTCTTCTGAAATCAAGGGAATTGACCCTGCTTTTGTTGGAGTAATTGTCTGTGCTGTCCAGGGAAGACTTTCTACTAAGGATTTTGGGGCACTGCTGTGAAAATTTGATTGCATTCAGAAAAACAAACAAACATGAGTGTCAGGATGTTATTGGCTCACTCCATCTCCTTCCCATCTCGTTCCAAAAATAGTGGATGAAGCTCCATCATTCCAGAGAATACAGTCCCACAGCTCCACAGCTCAGTTCATACCTCCAACTTGTATGAATGAATCTGTCCAAAACAGAAAGCTAAGGTTTGTGCAACAAGTGTCCACAATGCAGCGTATTCAGCGTATTCCAAGGTTCTGGTGGAGCTCAAATAAGCTGTGTGTGTGTATTTGCACATCTGGACATTAGTGCATTTCTGTGTGTGCTGGAATGCATATGAAAAATGTCGTACAAAAACATTCTTCACTTTACAGGAGAAGGAAAAAAGACGGAAAACGGTCATAACTGATGTATCACATGTACTGTATTTTCAGCTGTGTGTTTGCTTACTGTAGAGGATTCAATTATAAGGATGCTTATTGTAATTATGGGTTTGTCCCACATTCTGATCAAATGTTTGGCTCTTTCCTCCCATCTCCTCCTTTCTACCCCACCCTGCAGGCGCTTGGATGCCAACCACATTACGGTGGTGCCGGAGGACAGCTTTGAAGGCTTGCAGCAGCTCAGGCACCTGTGGCTGGACGATAACAGCCTGACCGAGGTTCCCATCGGGCCCCTGCAGCACCAGGGCAACCTGCAGGCTCTCACGCTGGCCCTTAACCGCATCACACACATCCCAGACAATGCCTTTGCCAACCTCTCCAGCCTGGTTGTGCTGTGAGTGCCACTGTACTTGCTAATATGCTAATATATGCTATATGCTAATATGAAGCGTTCAGTACTGATGTTACTGGCGGTGTAAATGCAGCCTAATGCCAGTAAAGTGATGGGTGCATGTGTTAACTCAGGTTCTGGTACCTGATCAAAGTGTGCCGTAGTGTATTTTTATAGGTAAAGAAAACACGGAACGGATATTTTAATAAGCTAAACGCATTATGTCAGAAAATGTCCCCAGCAGGACATCTGGGTAGCCTAAATCACTGTATCGGAGGGTAAAGAGAAGGTAATGGTGGTAAATAATAATTTAATTTACTGTAAGCTGATTGTATACCGCCCCTATCCAAACAACATTTTCATCAAAACCAGAGAAAATGCTGCACTGAGGAGCACAAATCGACAGAACATGGCATCTTACTCAAATACTGACTCTGGCTGTTTCCAAGGTGTGTCACTGAGGAAAGGAACACCTTAAAGCTGGATGTCATTTGTTTTGGTTTGCTCATAAACAAAATAAACCACTAATAGAAACTGGTGGAAGTGAGAACCTGGAAATGTATGGAAATAGGGTCGATTAGACATAATAACGAATTTTCCTTCAATAATGTAAAGGAGGGTCTCTGAGGTTCCCCGAGGTATCTGAGGGTTCCACAGAGTGATATATTCTCTTGTTCACTAGTAAATGTAACAACAGCAGAGATGATTGTGGAAGACCCGGACGTTTGTCTTTTAAATAATGTGAAGAACTGAGTTTAGATTGATCTGGAAAAAGCAACAAGAGACGGGTTTTAAATTCAACCAGATTGACGTAAAAGCAACACTATGCAGCAGTTATACCTTAACCTCCTAAGACCCGAACTCTTGCATGGTATGCATTTTTTTATTTCTCTTTGTTATTTGGGCTAATTGGCACCTGATTAGTATAAAAACAAAGAATTTGCTTTTTACATGATGTAGTTTCTGAGAAAATGATGTCCATATATGAGGACTTTTTTTTTATATTTCATATATATATCATATAACACAGTGAATTAGCAATTACTGATGATGTGCAAATCATTTATTTTGTGGCTGAACATAGCAGCATTTTTTTCCCCTTGGACTAACACATCTGGGTCATCCTGTCCTGAAAGGTCAGAGCTGCCATTGGAATGCTGAGCCAAGAAGGTCCATTCGAAATTCAGGGAACTGCATGAAGTTCTTCTGTGGCATGCCACATAGAGTCAGGTCTTTGTGTGGACGCCACACATGTGGACGCCAGGTCCTAGCAGGTTAAATGAATGACTCCAGAGTCACTCTGAAGCTCCACTGACTGTAATGTGAAGAATGGCATCTCTGTGGTTGTATAAGACCTCTCTCCAGAAGTGTGTAACTCTGTGTAACCCTGCTCATATTTTTAGAAAATGCTGTAATATGTCTCTGGTGTCTCAGTCTAAGGGGAGCCCAGGAGCAAAGAAGAGCAATTCTTGCATAATGCTGCTTCACACCATAATTCCTTAATTTTTCCACCAATTTAACAATTTCCCACCCAGTGATCAAGTCACAGTACTGACGGTGCTGGAAGCTTTAAAGCTGAATGCATTTGCCTTTAAATTTCGTCCTACAAAATCCACTTTTTCCTGAATGCTGATATTTATTTATTTCTCATTTTTACAGCTTTACGTTGTTCCTTTAAGGAATATATGCGTCATGGCAGAAATCCTTGTGCTGTGTTAATCCAACAGATGCTTTAGATGGTGCACCTCAATCGAGCAACCTTCCTATTGATTCCTTCCAATATCAGTCATTCACATTTCTTTAGTGTTGCTTTCTTTCCTCTGCATATCGATTCCTCTGCACAGAAGTGTGTTTGATCACATGACCGTACACTTTCCAAAAGTGCACAGTCAAATGACTGACTTTAATTTTAAGCTTTGTGTTTTGGTTCCAGACTATTTTACCTGTAAAACAAGCCACAAAAATAAGCTCAGGTCATATTAACCCCGTGTGATTCGAGATGAGGGTAAATATTCCCTCATATGGTCTGGAAAAGGAGTTTTTAGCTGGATTACTCAGTACTGAGGTCTTGAGGAGGAATTTAGTTTTGTTTCTCGTGGCACAGATATCTCGGGTTGTTCAAGTCTTGGGCAGATGTTCTACTACGAATGTGGACAAACCTGTGGATGAAACAGACGCAGGCTTTTTCAGTTTGAATTGAGTGTAGCATAGTTATTTTCATCACTAATGGGTTACATGATTGATTATCGTATTTATCAGCGATATTGATTTATCGCTGATAAATTATCAGTGGTCAAGCTACAAATTACTCGTGTATTTTGTAGAAGGGGTCAGCGCAGTATAAGATGCCACGCCCATCTCAGTCATTTATACTGAGTTTTCCCGTGTGAATTAGTCATACATTTTACAGACATCCTTTTGGAGGTGAAGTAAAATGACTTACTACTCCCCAGGTAAAACTGGTCCCATCCCAACAGGGCTTAAGAAATGAGAAGTGAATGTAATTTGTCATTATTGACATAATGCCTCAGTTAAGACTGGTTCAACTGGTTTGTTATGAATAGTATCTGGGATTTTACAGGGTTTTGTATGAAATGAAAGAAAAGTCCAGAGCAGGTTTAAGGGTTATTTTCTATGAATGATGGTTTTTATAGTGTAGGTGTGTGAGATTTTAATCTGTATGTACAGTTTTCCCATCCCATCCCCAAACTGTAGCACTCTGCACTGCTGTAGGAGTGCTGTGTATTTAACACTCAGTCTGTTCACCCCAATCCTGATTCACGCTGTGTGTCTTCTATCACACGTTAGCTAAATCTGGCAGCATCCTGCACAAACACAAGGCCTAGGTTGCCCACATGCGCACACACACACATACACACATACACACACACACACACACGCATGAATGAATGCATGCAAGTATACACACACAGGTAAACTGTTTTGTTGACAGAGGCTTTTCTGGAAAGAGTAAAGAGAGACTCCAAAATGTACCCAAGTGCCTCGCAACCCCCCTCTCTCTCTCTCTCTCTCTCTCTCTCTCTCTCTCTCTCTTTCTCTTTCTGGAAGCTTCTCTGTGGGTCTGATTTACCAATTACATTCCTGCTGCTGGAAAATATTTGTCTAAGGAGTGGAGGCCAATTAATCCGTTAAGTAGGTTGAACAAACAGGCAGACGTGCACGAGTGCTGATGAGTTCTCCGCTCAGAGACCGCCCGAGCGCTCAGTTTGGGTTCAGGTTCTGCTGAGTCGTGCATCTTTTTAATGACTGGAAAATTACAGGAAAACAGACATCTGTTGTCATCTCGAAGGTGATAAATTGTGTATTTGTGCATTAATGTAATGCTGCACTGGTCAGCTCTGAAACTCTGGAATGCTTTTCCAGGTATTCGTTTCAGTTCCTTTAAACTCCTTTTTTGGAGTAGATCATCTGTTCTGCTCAACACTAGAACATTTAGGTATAATTATCAGTACACAATTTTATTTTATAAAGGAAATTTCAGGAAAGTGCAAGTATTTCTACTAATATCAGCGTACTAGTAATGTACTACTTCAATACATCGTGAGACTAAATCAGCCCAGTTTTAGATGGTAAAAGTATACTTTTTAGGTGTAAGAGTACAGTTTGAGTAAACAACTTGTTTACACCCGTGTTTTATTGTGTGCCACAACTTTACTAAAAGTGTAGATATGCTGTGAGGTTTACTTACTATACTTCTGTCCCACTTTTAGTTTAGAACATTTTTAGAATTTATTTTTACTCCTACAGTTACAAAATTAAATATACCTTTAACTGCACAACTCTCATAAACACTGAGTGCACTGCACATATAAATATTCACAATACAGTGTTTTTTGTGTGTTGGTAACTCACAACCTGGAATTAAAATTGATTTGAGGGTTTGCATCATTTCATTTACAGAACATGCCTACAATTTTGAACATATTGTGAAGCAAACAACAAATAGGACAGAATAACAGAAAACTCCAGTGTGCATAACTATTTGTCCCCCTAAAGTCAGTACTTTGTACAATGCAATTATAATTGCTGGTTGAACTGGATAAGTCTCTATGAGTTTGCCACTGGGATTTTTGCCCATCACTCAAGGTAAATCTGCTCCAGCTCCTTCAGTTTAGATGGTTTCTGCTGGAAAACCACAATCTTCAAGTCTGACCCCAGATTCTCAATTGGATTGGGGTCTGGGCTTTGACTAGGCCATTCCAATACATAAACACATTTCCCCTCAAACCACTCGAGTGTTCCTTTAGCTGTGTGTTTTGGGTCATTGTCCTTTTGGAATATCCCTGTATTTAGCACAATCTAGCTTCCCCTCAACTCATACCAGTTTCCCCAGTCCCTGCTGCTGAAAAACATCCCCACAGCATGATGCTGCCACCACCATGTTTCACTGTGGGGATGTTTTTTGGGGTGATGAGAGAGCATTTTCCGAAAAGTAAAATTTTGCTCTCATCTGACCAGAATACCTCCCTCCATCCCTCAAAACAAGTCTTCCTATTTGTCTGTAGCTAAAGGCTTTTTTTCTGGCCACTCGTCCATAAAGCCCACCTTTATGGACTGTATGTTCTATTGTGGTTGTACGGATAGATTCTCCAGTCTCTGCTTGAGAACTCTGCAGTTCCTTCAGAATTATCTTTGGTCTCTGTGCTGCCTCTCTGATTAATGCCCTCCTTGCCTGGTCTGATAGTTTTGGTGGGCGCTAAGTGTCATGTGACACTTAGATTGACTTAATTTCACTAAGCATTTGACTTTTGAAGGTAATTGTTGGCACCAGAACTGTTTATGGGCTTCATAGCAAAGGGGGTGATAGTATATATATATATATATAATTTCAACAACATAGAGAATTTTGTGCAGAGACATCACAAATAATTCATATAATTAAAACAAAAACATTTAAATACTGGTTGTAGTATTTAATGTAACAAATGTTTAATGTAACAGGGTATCTGTAAAGTTAATGTGCCTTTTGGGATTTCTAAATGACTACCACTACCTTGACACCCATCTCAAGAATCCAGGAGTTTCACATTTTAAAAGTAGCAGATTCCAAAAATCAATGCAGAACATTACAGAAGTGACCCATGACGATGCACTAATGCCTGAAAAGGTTAATATGACATTCAGCCCTGCTCTCAAATGGTAATGACAAGTGTTTCTGAACCCTGGTCCTGGTGGCCCCCTGTCCTGCACACACAGATAATCAGTCCAAAACACACTTGTTTCATTCAAATGAGGAGGAATAAGGGGAATGTGTGTGAAAATATATAGAGATAAAATAATGATAATGCTGATTAAAGGTGTCCATGCTCAAAATTGGTACCACAGATTCTTCCATCTACCATTTTTCCTTTAGATTTAAAGAAGACTCAACTGCTGACCAGCACATTTGTGTTTGTTTTTGAGTTATATATGACTATATATATATATATATATATATATATATATATATATAGATGTGTGAATTGTCCATTGCAGTGCTGCACAGTATATTGCTTCAGCTTTGTAATTAAAGTGTGCATGTGTGCAATCACAGGCTGCACAGTGTCTGTGCAAATAATATTAAACTTTATTTACTGCTTGATACAAAAAAGAAAAAAATCTTCATTTTCCATTGCATATCTACCAGAGGCAGATTGTATCGAATACTGAATTAAAAATATATAAAGTGTGCATTATTAATATCATGGCGTGTTGGATCATTAGTATCCTGCAGCCCTAGTCCCTGGTAAATGACTGTGTGCTACAGATCCAGCCCTGAGAGATCAGGTTGGAAATGTTTTAGAAAACCTCTAACGACTGTATTTCTGACTGTTTGGCTTGTAAATGATTACTGCCTATGATTCTCTTTCAGGCACCTTCACAACAACAGGATCCAAGAGATTGGGAAGAACTGTTTCAATGGCCTGGACAACTTGGAGACACTGTGAGTTCATCATGAAGACATACTTTAATCATTTGGACTAGATCAACATCATGTACAGTTTAATCAGTTTGATGCAGTTGATCTTGCAGATCATATGGAAGTAATGGAAATTCAGAACTGCTCGTTTAGACTGGTTGAAGGTCCAAAGCAAACTTGCTGATGTTGCTCTGGCGCCCTCTACAGGCAAGCGTAGGAAGGTTAAAATCACCTGCAGAGTTCCAGTACCAGTCAGTCAGTCAGTCAATCTGTCAGTCACTCAGTGAGCCTCAGTGAGCATAACATCAATATTCTGCACAGACTGTGCTTCAGGGTGTCAAGCGTTTATTGCTCTCCATTTATTTCGGCTGTGATTTATCATCGTTTTGAAAAGCACCGTCACACGGTCAGTTACATCAAAGCAGCCAACAGGCGGTGATTTGTGTACGTTCCTGCCCATACTGCTTCTTTTGTGTATGTGCCTCACCAATAGTGTTTACACTGTTGTTAGGTGTAGTTACTGTACCACACTCTTGCTAATAGCGTCTAATTTCAGTGTATCAGGGCCGTGTCCCTTCTGCATGGACAAGAAAATGCCTTCTGGCTTGTGTCCTTCAAAGAGAAGGTCCAGGTTAACTTATTGTTCCTGGAGCTGAGGAGTTGTCTACTTATTTAAATGAACGGTCATGAGTACTAATGAAAAACATTGCAAGCCTGTTTTAAAACCCATAACTGGGCCTCTCTCGCTCTCTCTCTCTCTCTCTCTCTCTCTCTCTCGTTTTCTGCCTCTCTCTCTTTCTCTCTCTCTCTCTCATTTTCTGCCTGTCCCCTTCAGCAAGCAGAGGAAGGGGAAGGGGAAGACAGATAGCCATCGCTGACTCTGCTTTATTTACTCTGGCCACAATTAGGACAGGAAAAGGACACGCCAACGTCCTCTGTCCCTCGAGGGGGCAGTCAGACTGGGGATGGGGGCATTAACATGGGAGAAAGGGGCACAATGCCAGCAAGTATCGCGTGGCAGCTAAGACAAACAACAACACAGCAAGCAGCTGAACTGACAACGTCTCCAGGCTTTCGGCTGCTTAGAGACCAGCGTGGATACCTGGCAGTACAGATACAGGGACGGGCTTTAGCTCTCAGTGCGTTGCGTCAAAACTGGCTGCAGATCAAGTTGAACTGAAGTGGATTTCGTTTCATTTCGACCACAGTCAGATTTTCCAATGAAGCTCTCATCCACAGTTTGAGTGGAGGAAACTGTAATTGAGTGGTTAACTTTGAGAAATGGATGTTAACCACTGTTTATTATTGGTGTTAAACATTTGGAAGTGATTAGTCACATGAATGACATCACGTATGAAAATGTAATGAAGCCACATACGAGCAGATCTCCTCAGATCAGGCGTAACACATTTACAGTCGTGACAAAATGAGATACCCCATTGTCTTTGTTTACATATGCGCGCACACACACACACACACACACACTACAGATTTTTTAATATAATGTTGGTAGGGATGCTTTCCACAACCTTCTCAAATCTGAAACCTGTTCAGATCATTTCATTTAGAATCTATAAATCTGTCCAACCCGTTGCTTTAGTGTTTTGTGAGGTCAGCAGCTGCATTTAGGGGTCAGCTTTAGCACTGGACCAGAATTGACCAAAAAGTAAGTTGTGCAGGTACCATCCCCTGGCAAAAGTGGCATTAGGCCCGATTTGTTACTCAGCCGAAAGCGAATGATTCTCTTCTTCCCTCAGAAATTCCGTTCAGCAGTTTGTGCTAATACACCACTGCCACCCGTCAGCGTCCTCATTACATCTCTGCTCCTGAATCTCAACATCTTTGTGACACTGTCTGAGAAGCCCTGGCAGAATAAAACTGGCTTTATGTTGAAGGCACCCAAACAGCACTGGTACGTTTGTGGGCATCCTGGCGTTGGGATCCCAGCTCATGTCAGAGTGGTGAAGCTGATCTTTAGGAAGCAGCGTCTCAGCTGCTTTGCTGCTGCAGTCGAATTTGAGTGAGAATATGCAGTTAAAGCAGCTCCAGCTTCACTTGGTGGAGAGGACAGAGCAGCAGAAGCGTTCACTTTGCCAGTGTTACATAATAATGCATTCTGTGCTCTTCTCAGAGACCTCAACTTCAACGACCTGAAAAGCTTTCCAGAGGCCATCCAGACCCTACCCAAACTCAAAGAACTGTAAGTAAAGGCAGCACTCACTTCCTCTATTGCTCTCTCTCTCTCTCTCTCTCTCTCCCTCTGGACAGAGGACAGATGGGGGAGTTGCAGCGTTTGCCTGGGAATTTGAAGTGGGGCAGGGAAGGGCCGAAGGTTTTGGGGGTCTACATGGGAACAGAATGGGGGAGGGTGTAGTCTATGTGGAAATGGTTGCCACCCCAGTTGTCCTACGGGGGTAGAGTGTTGGTCACTTCCATACTTTTAAGACGAGCAGGAGGGGAGTGGTGCTTGACAAACGTCTGTTTCTTATGTCTAGACTAGAGGCCGGCTTGGTGAGTCTCGCACCTTTTTACAGGTCGATGCTAGAAGCAAGGAACGTTTTCCACCTCAAAAACAGCGGATACTCCTGCTGGGGTATGAGATGTTAGAGGAACTCCTTTTTACCATCGTCTCCTATCTTCAACAAGTCTAGGCTCATGATTAGTGGCTGCAGGGTATACAAAGCTGGGCCACTTGATCACAGCTGGAACAGCAGTTGCGAGTGAAAGAACTGGGATCAGGTCAAGGTGTCTACTAGATCAGTTGAGGACAGAGGTCACTGTCGGCTGACTGCTAGAGCTTTTTGAATGATCCTTCTGTCGTTTCTCAGTGGAGAGAAGGCTATCAGTACCCATTTTCTGAGCTGACCGTCAGTCCTGCTTTGGAGTGGATGATGAGGGGTGTCTCCAGTTAAGTGTCTTCTCCGTGGTTGGGAAGAAAGCAATGTATGTGAAGGTGTCCCAGGCTCGTCTGTTGGACGGAGTCTGTTCTACCTGGTGGTCTGATTTCTTTGGTACTGGCTCTTCCCGTAAAGGCTGCTGGTGGATCCAGTATAAGTGTCCGGTTGATAAACTGACAACTGACCTCGTGAGACAACTGACCCAGTGGAGGATTGAGCAAGGAGCAATAGCTACAGACAGACATTGGGTACACTTTGATCCAAGTGTTTGGGAGGGTTGCCTCTTTTTTTTGGTATATTTGTGTCCTTTCGATTGTCCTGAAAATTCAAAATTCTCTGTCCTTCTCTCTCTCTCTCTCTCTCTCTCTCTCTCTCTCTCTCTCTCTCTCTCTCTCTGTCCTCTCTCTCTGTCCTTCTCTCTCTCTCTCTTTCTCTCTCCTCTCTCTCTCTTTGTCCTCTCTCTCTCTCTTTGTCCTCTCTCTATCTCTCTGTCCTCTCTCTCTGTGTCCTTCACTCACTCTCTCTCTCTTTGTCCTCTCTCTCTCTTTGTCCTCTCTATATCTCTCTCTCTCTGTCCTCTCTCTCTCTGTGTCCTTCACGCTCTCTCTCTCTCTGTCTCTCTCTCTCTCTGTCTCTGCCTCTCTCTCTCTTTGTCCTCCCTCTCTCTCTCTGTCTCTGTCCTCTCTCTCTCTTTGTCCTCTCTCTCTCTCTCTCTCTCTCTCTCTCTCTCTCTCTCTCTCTCTCTCTCTCTCTCTCTCTCTCTTTAGAAAGGGAAGTTAGAAAGTGTACAGGTTTGGTCCCATTACCAACCTCACACATCAAAAGAAGCAGAATTTTCTCTTTCTCTGTGGAGACAAAAGAATCTAAACGTAGGTGTGGAACAGGTGTGAATTTTCCCAGGCCAGGTGCACATGACCCACCTTCTCCTTCACAACCTGTCAGTCATGCTCAAAGAAAAGGCAATAAATAGAAACTAGAGAACGACAGTGTTTTTCACATTTACAGAGGGAGGAAAATTACAGACTTACGTAGATTTAAAACACAGTGTATTGTTGTTGTCAAAATAACAGCCTTTTAAAATTGCACAATTTTAGAGGAAAAGAAAAGAAAAATAACAGCAAAAAAATAATTAGGCACATGTTACTGGTTTAGTGTGGATATAGTTCATAGCTTACTTCAATACCTGTAAACTGTGTGAAACACACTGGTCAGCCAGTGTTCACATACACACGCATTACTGTTTATGTACATATTGCGATGTTTGGATGCTATATTGTCCAATAATTGCAATCAACAATATTGTTGTAAATATAACAAATATTACAGTTTTAATATCATCATATGTGGCTGATTTCACCTTTTTACAGTGATGAGCATTTTATTAACAATATTATTATATAACAATATATTATTATATAACATTGTGAATAAATAAAATAAACATTGTTCATATATTTTGACCAACAGCATTACAGTAATGATCTCTCTCCTTACTAAGTAAATACAATTGGCAAATATTGCTCAGGTCTTTAGAATGTATGATAAACCAGTACCATAATTATTGTCACAGGCTTCATTACTGTATATTAACTAGATTTTACATTGAAGATTATAGCACTTTTAACAAGTCATGTTTTTTTCACTACAATAATATTCAGTCAATATTCAATACAGTTTCAATGCACAGAACAGTAGCTGTAGAGCATTTACTAAAAATCAGATCTATAAAATATGGAATTCAAATAGAGAAGTATATGGATTTATACCCTTGTACTAGTGCACCTCCAAAGATTTGAGTATGAATGGTCATAATATTGATCATAATTTTAGTCAAAATGTTCATGACACATAAAAGATGATTTTTTTTTTTTTTTTTTTTTTTTTTTTTTTTACTGCTGATTAATTTCATTTATAGCTGATGAAAAGCAGAAATACAGAATCTCAAATGATTAGAATATTAAATATTTGGTTTAAATAATTTACTATTCAGAGAGTGAAGACAATTTAAATGTAATTAATATATAAATATATGACAGCTTAGGTTTTTAAATTAAATGATGAACATTTAAACATTATATATATATATATATATATTTTTTTTTTTTTTTTAGATGCTCTAATACTGAATAAATCAATCACAAACACACCAGACACACCTTCTCTAGGCCACACTGTTGGAATTTATTCATGATCATAAAATGTATGATTTAACATCAGCTTTACAAAACCATAATTTTCATGGTTTCTTAACCATACAGCCAATGAAATACAGAATAAATACAGTAGTTCACTTTATTCGTACACGCTACAGTATTTTCACGAAGAGGTCGAACTCATCATACTGTATTTCATCCACATCCTATTTCATCTTTACAGTGGGACAGCGTGTCTTATTAAGAGGGTATTTCAGAGACCTTCTTTCAGAAAAGATGTCTTTGTCAGTATTCACACTAAATAAGCCTTTCCATCTTGGTGGTCCAGCTGTGACGCAGAGTGCCATCTGGTGTATGAAAGTGGTATTGCTGGATGACTCATCTTTGGAGACCTGGTCAATAAGATGTTATGCAGCAATTTAATGAGCTGCATCTTCCCCCAACTGTGCATCTGGTTTTTCAACAACACTTTAATTTACTTTCTTAATTTTCCATTACAGTGGCTTTCACACCAATAATATAGCCACCATCCCAGAGCGGGCTTTTCACAGGAATCCACTGCTCCGAACAATGTAAGTATGTTCTGAACGAGTTGTTAAATAAATAAATAAACACAAAATGGATAAAGCAACAGAAATTCTGAACATTTTAACTCAGCAGCAATGTGCATTGAAATTCTCACACTCTGTGTGTCTCTGTGTCTACAGTCATCTGTTTGACAACCCACTCTCCTTTGTGGGAAGATCAGCTTTCCAGAACCTGTCAGACCTGCACGCTCTGTGAGTTAGCATGTTATTAAGCATTTTGTGTTTACAGATGTTAGAGCTGGCCCTAAGGCTGAACGCGGCTCGCTATTTCAGGTCCAGCAAGTCAGAATCCAGCACAGGATTTTGTTCTGACTGTCTGTGTGTGACTGAGCCGCAGGAGAACCACATATACAGCCAGAACAAAGTCCTGGGGTGTATTTTGACTTGCTGGACCTGAAATGCCCACCTAGTACTGCAATACTGTGCAAAAGTTTTTGGTACCTGTGAAAGAATGAATGAAAAGCTCCTTATCTGGATATTAGGAGTTTATTTGCTCAGTAAAACACTAATATTAATATATGTGCATGCACACATGTATTGGTCAAATGTCAAAATACTTAAGGACATCTATAACATCCACTTCTATGTCCAAATAAGAAACTGCATTTTTTTAAAACATAAAAAGCTTTTTAAAACCATATTTGGATCAAAGACATTTTTTATGAGCTGTATTGTTTATATATTCAGATTATTATCTATCCTAGAAAAGGGCTTCACCCACAGTCATTTTCTCTCACACCCTGCATGCAGTGACTTTCAGTTTTTTTGTCATCCTTTAAGTCATGATGTTTGTTTTCTTTGTGTGTGTGTGTGTGTGTGTGTGTGTGTGTGTGTGTGTGTGTGTGTGTGTGTGTGTGTGTGTGGTCTAGAATGCTGCGGGGTGCCAGTATGGTGCAGGACTTTCCCAGTCTGGCTGGGACTGTGAATTTAGAGAGCCTGTGAGTTTACACACAACACAATATGATACCGAGTAAATAATTAATGTGAATAAATTGTTTTGCCTGGACAGTACAGACAGTTACTCAGGATAAACCCTTTTTATTACCCTTGATTTCAGAAGAATGGGATGAAGTATGATGGGAAAAATCTTACATAATATTAATACTATAATGTAAATGATGCAATAAAACACAGTATGTTTTGAAGATTTATCAGATGATCCAAGTTACAGGAATATTTCCTATGTGTGTGTGTTTGTCTCCAGCACTTTAACAGGAACTAAGGTCAAATCCATACCTGAAGATCTGTGCGAGGACCTGTCTGTTCTCCACACACTGTGAGTTTCATTTTTTAAGAGTGTTTTTTACACTTGTCCCAAAGGGTGTATTCAGGTTCCAGGTTCATGCTGCTCACTATCGGAGGGAGAGAAATTGGCTTGCTCTCCCTCAGGGGGTGGTAGATGGCGCTCTTCCCACATCACATACAAGTGTGCTGCTGGTCGGCGCAGGCATCTGCCGACCATTGCGTCAGAACCAGGGATCCGGCGTTCTCTTCCAAGTGTAATGGCTGCCCGGCAAAGATGCAAATGGTGGCAGTTCGAAAAGAGGCGGTAGGCATGACTCGGAGGAAGGCCGAAAATTAGGGCGAAAGGGCGAAAAGTGTAAAATGCATAAACAATAAATAAAAAAAAAAAAGTCCATATCCACGACCACACTCCGGGAGCAGACGAAGCAGGTCGAACCGAGCACACTTAAATCAATCACCTGGAACGCTACCGACTCTCAAAGCAAGCATTTCCGGATCCGTCAAAAAACACTAGTGTAAAAACACCCTCTGTACACTGTCTGTTCACTCTCCAGAACCATTTCTTCTCTGTGTGTAGAATATGGTGTAAGACATTTTCCTGAGCGTGTAGTGAGACATCATCAGGTCAGCAGTTACGGCATCATAATATGACATAAGAGAAGCGTTCATTTGCACACTGACCCAACACTCAAATCTCCTACAAACAAACGTCAATCAAACTGAAGAAAACCCGCATAAATTATGTCATTCAGAACCCCGAGCAGTCTATAATTAAATCCTTCTCAAAGACCCTGGAGCAGTAGTTACATGTCATTTATGTCGCAGACAGACACACAGTTACACACTGTTCTAGATATTTACAGCCTTTATTGTTACACAGAAAAGCTAAAAATGAAGGGTTAGGGTTAGAATTGTGCACTGTTCTTATGTCACAATGATAAAAACACACTATTAACACATCACCAACCACAAGGGGTACCACGACAACCACCTGAGACAACACAGAAACTGCTATAGTAACTTTATTTGAGATGTAGAAAATATTTATATGCATTTGACCATGTTTTGAACAACATTTTACTTTTCTACAATTTTTGTTCTCTTTGTTGGAAACTGGTCACCCAGAGTGTTTTTGACCTGAAAATGGAAGAATTCTGATGAGTTATTTGTAAAGATTAGATTGACGCGGATATTTATAATAATATTAAAAGAGTCTGCATGCAGGCTGAGCATGTACACATGGACAGAGCAGTAAACACACACTGAAAGCTCCTTTGGCATTTAAACTGGGATTTAACTGAGTTGGAAATAAAGGAATTTTAGCTGTTTTCCGAGCTGGATTATTCACTGATAATTCATGAAGATGATAAGACCACCATCATTCTATCACACCAAGTAAGGTTAATTAATGGTATGTGGTGTATGTTATGTGTATCATGTCTGGAGGTAACTCAGAGTTATGAAGCCTAGAATACCAGCAGGTTACCGCCCGCAAAGTGCGGATCTCGGCTTGTTAAAGTAACGTTTCAACCCCAGTGTGAGTCCACATGCAATAACACAGACACACATACCACTCTCTAATGGGCCGGAGTGCAGTGTGCTCTGCAGCAGGGACGCTGCAGAACCCGAGCTGTGTGATGGTTTAAAACCAGCTCTAATGACCTCCCAGAAGAGCAGCAGTCACACACACACACACACACACACACACACACACACACACACACACACACACACTACCTGTTATAGAGCTGTGTGTGTGTCTGGTGCATGGAGCTGATTTTATTTGTATGAATGACTCTTTTCCAATAAACCTGAAAGGACTATGTGTACTGTAGATAATGTGGGATATTAAATGTAATTTAATGAAATGTGTGTGTGTGTGTGTGTGTGTGTGTGTGTGTGTGTGTGTGTGTGTGTGTGTGTGTGTGTGTCCATGTCCCAACAGAGATCTATCCTACAATGAAATAGAAGAGCTGCCATCCTTTCAGGGCTGTGCTGGGCTTCAGGATATGTAAGCGTCTCTTTTCTACTCGTCATTATTTCTGAATTCTTTTTTTCAGGGTTGGGAAGCAAAGCACAGGAGCTTTTTCTTCTGTATTACAGATATACTAATACCACTCTGCCAGTCACTTGAGGGGTACCGGGGTACCATAGCCTCTATTAGCAACACCCTAGTAACTACCCATCAAGCAATTAGCAGCACCACAGCAACCACCTAGCAATTATATAGCATAGCAACCACGTGGGATTCCATAACAACCACTTAGCAATACCATACAACTACATAACCTATTATTATTTCTTTATTTCTTTTATTGTCATGAAATATGACGTTGCTTCTGTCTGGTGTAGAACCCTACAGCACAACCACATCCAGCAGATAGACAGAGACACTTTCCAGGGCCTGACCAACCTCCGAGTGCTGTAAGCTCCTTTATCTCTGTGCCTTTTTAATTCAGTGCCAGACATTTAAAGGATTTTTTTCTTAACGTCTGCTTATCTGTATGTTTCAACCCTGTGCAGAGACCTGAGTCGAAACCAGATCAAGTTTATCCATCGAGACGCCTTCCTCTCCCTCAGCGCTCTGACTAACCTGTGAGTCCACAATGAGCCCTGAGCTCTTTTCAGCAGTTAGTGTAGACAGTGTCGTGAGATCAGCTCGCAATGTTTATCAACATGCTGTACAATCTCATTTACATAATTCCATAATGTGTGTATGTCACTGACATTCCAGCATAGACTTCGAAACACAGTCTTGGATGACCGGGGTTTAATATTCACTTTTAATTTTGCTTATGAACTACACTGGCCTCAAACCTCTAGAGCTCCAAAGACGCAAACCTCTGACAACAAATGTGTAGATTACACACTTTCATCCTCTGAGACTCAGACTGCATATCTGTGCATTTTTGTGTATATTGTGTAAATGAATGTTGTTTTCATCTCTCCAGGGATCTGAGTATGAATTTTTTAGTCACTGTTCCCACAACCGGACTAAACGCTCTGAACCAGCTTAAGCTAACCGGCAATCCGGACATGAAGAACAGCCTGACCGCCAAGAGCCTGCCCAAGCTCAGGTGAGCCAAGCAAAGCAGCTTTGACTGATTATAACTCGTCCAGGGTTCTGCTGAATCACACTTCAGTTAGTTTGAATAATGAATTTCATCCACTGTCACCCAAAAGTCACTTCTTCTTACAAACCCTTTTAAGAAGGTTCATATTTAAGCTCATTCACTTTAGCTCAATTCACCCTATCTCACTTTCTGTTTCTCCCTGTGTGTGTGTGTGTGTGTGTGTGTGTGTGTGTGTGTGTGTGTGTGTGTGTGTGTGTGTGTGTGTGTGTGTGTGTGTAGGTCTATATCGGTGCCCTATGCATATCAGTGCTGTGCATTCATGGCATGTGATGGCACACCAAGTTCTTCCGAAAATGAGGAACAGAGGAAAGGTTTGGGTACGACACGTTTAAAATATCATCCACAGCATTACAGGGGTGTATCAATAAACTCAGCCCATGATTTGTTGCTCTTAATTTCATATCCTCACATTATTAAAGTTTGACTGTCAGGCCTGAGCCATCAGACCATGTGGGAGAAGAGAATCCATAGACCTCTTTATTCATTTCATTTTAAATATCAAGCTAAATAATTACCTGGTAAGGAGACCGGTAAATAAGACCAGTAAGGAGTTGGAATGTAAGGAATTTTTCTGTGTTAGAATGTAGTGATATATGTAAGTGACTACAATATTAGAGTGGAAGGATAAGTTGGGGAAAGTTTACACCATTCGCACCATTTGGCCTTTTCTAACCATGACTGTGAACAAACCAGGACCTTAAAATAAGCTACCTGAGAGCTCAACAGCAGTAATCACCATCTTTATGCCTTGAATAGATACGTTTATTTTCTACTTCTGGGCATGTCACTGTGTGTTCAGCCCAGCTGTATAAAGTTTGAGTGCCCAGTATTGATATTTAGAGGTGTGTGTGTGTGTGTGTGTGTGTAGGTGGAGATGAGGATATGGAGAGGGTTCCTCTGGTAATGCACTGTTCCCCATCTCCAGGTAAGATTTTAAACTAAAATTAAGTATTAAATAGTTTAATGCACCTTTACTCAAAATATGATAGTTATTTGTAGGATCACAGATGTAGCCCCATGAATTAACTACAGTCATTTTTGTTATGTTGTTATTGTCACTGGTTTCGCATTGATATGCTGACATTTGTTCATTTTTTCTTATATTTTCGATTATTTTTTCTATTTATTTTAATGTGGATTTAAATTAAATTTTTACACCAGTGTCTGACCTCATTTACAACTTAATGTAAGCCGATTCTGATAATACAAGGTAAAATGTTCTGATTTGTTGTCCTGTAGTATTTTAGTGTTAAGGTGCAGTTGCACTGGGGCTGAAATCAGCTCTGTAAACAGCACTTCCTCTATGCTGGCTTAGACAGAGCAGAGAGAGTACAGACTGCATCACAGGTCACTCAGTGAGAGCAGCAGCACTATTGGTCGGGGACACAAATTACGTGTCAGATTTCACCAGCAACATCTGTTGGTTTCTGGCTGTGATCTGTTTTTGTTTATTCTGTGATTTAATGCTGTGTGAATTTCTTCATTTGGACTTTTGTGGCTAACTAAGTCTCTTTTCAGGGGCCTTTAAGCCTTGTGCTCACCTGCTGGGCAGCTGGATGATTCGACTGACTGTATGGTTCATCTGCCTGGTGGCGCTACTCTTCAACTCCTTGGTTCTGTCTGCCACTTTCTCGCCCCGCACCTCTACACTCTCCCCTGCTCGACTTCTAGTGGCCTTGCTAGCCTCCTCCAACCTGCTGACAGGACTGTATGTGGCCGTTCTGACCCTTCTAGATGTCGTCACCTGGGGCTCATTCGCCACCTACGGTGTCCAGTGGGAGACGGGCCCTGGATGCCAGGCGCTGGGCGTGCTCGCTGTCTTTTCCTCTGAGTGGGCCGTCCTGCTTTTGCCTCTGGCTGCAGTGGAACGGAGCTTGGCCGTACGGACCTTGATGGGCAAGGCAGGTGTGCTACGGGGTAGTGGAGGCGAACGGAGAGAGGGGCGCAAACGGTTTGGCTTGGCCGCTGCCCTGCTGGGACTTCTAGCTGCAGTAGCTGCTTTTCTTGGCTTGTATCATGGTGCAGCCACAGGGTCTCCACTTTGTCTGCCTTTCTCTGGATTTCCAGGGCAAGACCTAGGGGTGACAGTGGCCCTCGTCCTACTGAACACTCTGGCCTACCTGCTGAGTGCTGTGGTATACACACGTCTCTACTGTAGCCTAGGTCGAGCACGGTTGGCCGACCCGGAACAAGCCGGTTCTGTCCGCCATGTTGCCTGGCTCATTTTCACCAACTGCATCTTCTTTTGCCCAGTAGCAGCCTTTTCCTTTGCACCCCTGCTGGCCGGTGCTGGTAGTGCAGCAGGTGGTCCTGAGATGGCCAAGTCAGTCACTCTGATTTTCTTCCCCCTCTCAGCCTGCTTGAACCCAGTTCTGTATGTCTGCTTCAACCCTGCCTTCCGACACGACTGGCTCCGGTTAAGAGGACATGCCAGAGGTGGACCCTGCGATGGAAGAAATGGTAAAGCAGTGGCGGTGGGGATTGGATCTGGAGGCTCATCTGGGACAGGAGAAAATGGGGGCTTGTCCGGGACAGGAGAACTGGGCTACGAATGTGGGATGTACACCCAGCTTTGCGAGCATTGTGAGGCAGCTCTCTTGGCCAGAACGTCTTCATCGTCCGCCTCCTCCTCCTCCTCGTCCTCTGCCTGCAGACACTTAGTGAAGTCACACAGCTGCCCAGCTCTGGCAGGTACCGAGGCTCCATGTCAGAAGGCAGAGGGCTGCTGGGCAGACAGTGGCACCCTGTGGGCGCAGTCGGAGTATGCAGACGAGGGTGACTCGTTTGTGTCGGACAGTTCTGAGCAGGTACAAGCGTGTGGACGAGCCTGTTTCTGCCAGAGCCGAGGCTTGCCATTGGTGCACTACTCCTACAACATCCCACGTGTTAAAGACTGAGCCTGCCGCCGTGCACACACACAATTTGACTGCACATTACATTGTTTGCCAAACTTTTAACACAATATCGGCCTTCACAATACCGATATTGCAAAAGTTCACAACATGCAAATGAGCCTCTAACCAATCACTGAATGTTTTCATGTGTGCTGTGACCAGTTGCATCCTGACCAGTTGGATGTTTGGATCAATCAAGGTGTTCATATGATCCAACAGACAGAAACGTAAAGCTCGCTGATGGGTTTAAGCGTATTGTAAGGCATATTGCAGTATGTAGCAAATATAATACGCAGTATGGTGCAGTCCTAAAACACACTCGCTCACACACTTACACCTTGCTCTTGGTCACTCACTCATGCACTACAGCTCGCCCACTCGGTAAGGGCAGACAGAAGCACCGCATGCAGGGAACAGTCCGGGACACTCAGCCAGTCAGGAAGCACTTTTCCCCCAAACACAAGTCTGTGTGTCTGTGTGTCTGTGTGTGCGTGTGTGTGTGTGTGTGTGTGTGTGTGTGTGTGTGTGTGTGTGTGTGTGTGTGTGTGTGTGTGTGTGTGTATGAATTGTCCCCTCGTCAGGGAAGAAAAGGGAAATTGACAATACACAAAAGACTCAATGAGCCGAATGTGGTCAGCAAAGGACTTGCTTTCTTCGTTTTTGTGTTGATGGCTGCAGAAAGCTCACAGCTCACTCCGTAACCAACACACAACCCAGCTAGTGCCTGCCTCGCGCTCTTCCACTGAACACCACCTTCATCTGCAGAGATGTCTTTATATTAAGCAGGGATAAATGTGCCATCTCTCAGATGAGAAATTGTTCATGTTTTTGTAATGATGTTGATTGTGTGTGTGTGTGTGTGTGTGTGTGTGTGTTTTATAATTTTTTTTCTTTCTTTTCATTACTGTTATCATTCCCTGTTCTATTGACCTCAATGCATGACAGAACCACAGGATCCTCTTTCATGTAGCATCTTTCATGTATCTGCTTTAAGTGTAGGAGAATGTGTAATATGGGGCAGAAGCTTTTAAAAGCATGAGTCCACTTTGATACTGCATCTCCTTCAACACAAATTATGCTAATATTTAGCATTGCCCAGCAGCCATTCCCTCAGACTGTTCAGCCTGTCTTATGGTTCAGCTGCCAATGAATTCAAACAGACCCTCGACTTCCTCAGCTGATGCCCCTGGGGTGAATAAATTGTTTGAAGCTATCGTCAGGAAAAAAAAGAGTGGACAAGAAGTCCAGATTTATTTTAATGTAGTACATCTGTCCTCGGTGTGGCTGGTCATTGGTTCAGAATTTGTAATGGTCTAATTTATTAACACTATTTTCTGATATAATATGATAAACAAAAAAAGGACTATTTTTCTCACAGATTGAGGCAAATTTCTGAATTTTATACTGGAGAACACTTCAGACTTCAGAAATTCCTGTCAATTGTAATGGCGTTTCCCTCAAAGTGTCGCCAAAGAACTTCACCAAGTTATATTTTTAGTGGCGCCAGTTAGGTGAGGGCAATAAGGGTAGATTTAAATATCAAGTTTCTTGATATTTAAAGACATTTTGCATGATATGCGATATTCTCCCACAGACAAAACTGCTATTCAAATACCACCCCATCCTTAATACACTGAATTATAATCACAACGTGCTTCACTCCAGTTAAACAGCACTTTTAAGCACAGATAATATCAAATTGCTCAGAAAAATATATCCGGATAAATGTGATCACAAGATGATTAAAATATTGCCATATTGCCCACCCCTAACACATGTACTATAATTGTGTTTACATGTGGTTACACTTTACATTAAGAGTTGCAAAATAATGATTTATTAGTAATGTTTTATTATTAATATTAACATTAATATTATTATCATATGATTAAGTTATGACATTGTTAGTCATTTGTTTATTAATCATCAATTGTTCATTTGTTAAATGGGGCTTTGAGTGGCTTAGTGGTCTCAGACACTGCCACTATGGCCGCGTTTTTATCCCAGTCCAGAGCTTGAGAGAGCACAGTTGGCCTTGCTCTGTCTGGGCGGGTAGATGGTGCTCTCTCTTCATCTCCCATTGGATTGCTGCCTGTCACAGGCATCTGTGAGCAAGGCATCCAATGCTTTCCAATGAGTGTGTTGTCCACCGAGTGGCGCTGCATTGGCGGCAGTTTGAGTAGAGGTGGTGTCTGACTTCACATGTATCTGAGGAGGGAGTGTTGCAGGTAATGGGGAGTCCTAATGGTCAGGTGGTTTAATTGGCTTTGCTAAATTGGAACACAAAGGATAGAATTTGATACACATAATAAAAAAGCCATTCTTGTTCTGTAATATTCTCATTATATTATGTCTCAAATTATGAATAAACACATCAGTTTACTGTCAGTGTAGTACGGGTCAGTTCACATGTAATAAGTTAAGAACTAATAATAGACTGAATTAATCATTAAAAGTGCACTCAGTTGCTATTAATGTAATAAGAATAAACATTGAGTTATAAAATGTTAAAAAAAATAACGAAATATTTAGCAATCAATGCCATATTATATATAATATGCAGCTCTTAATAGTATAATGATCAGCCTGTGTGTATTTATATATATATATATATATATATATATATATATATATATATATATATATATATATATATATATGGCTCTATTTCCCACAGAACCAGCAGGTCCAAAGACCATTACATTTATTTATAGACATTCTTTATTGATCATTATGGCTCATCTACAGGGGTTAGACAATGAAACTGAAACACCTGGTTTTAGATCACAATAATTTTTTAGTATGGTGTACCATGGCTTCCGTTTGCGGCCAATACAGCGCCAATTCGTCTTGGGAATGACATTTTTTGGATACAATCCGGGTTAGCACCCCAACATCCCTTTCAGACAGCTTCCTCTTGGGTCCACAGTTAATCCTGTTGGATGTGGTTGGTCCTTCTTGGTGTTGCTGACATTACCCTGGATCCCGGGGCTCTTGATACATCACAAAGACTTGCTGTCTTGGTCACAGCTGCGCCAGCAACATGTGCACCAACAATTATTCTCTTTTGAACTCTGGTATGTCCCCCATAATGTTGTGTCCATTATTTTGAGCAAAACTGTGCTCTTACCTGCTAATTGAACCTTCACACTCTGCTCTTACTGGTCCAAAGTGCAATTAATGAAGATTGGCCATCAGGCTGCTCCAATTTAGCTATGAAACCTCCCACATTACAATGACAGGTGTATCAGTTTCATTGTCCAACCCTTGTATTTCACCTCAGTCTTGAAGTGTCAGTAAGCTTTGACAGGGAGTGTCGTGTTGGAAAGTTATCAGAACCTTTTGGGCCAGATTCCCAAAATTAGATTAAGCCTAAGCAGTGACAGAACTGTATTTTAAACAGTGGAACACTGTCAGCATTGAAGTTTAGTTCAAGACTAGGCTTAATCCATGTTTATGAAACTTATAATAGCTTAGTGGAAATCCACGCCTGTGTGTGTGTGTGTGTTCAGGCATTTCAGAGAACAGAAACCTTTCCATGTTTCCGTTGCTTTTGCTTTGATGCAAATGGCACTACCTTCCTTCTAGCGTTTTAAAGCACATTTGCATTCTCGCTGAATTTTACTTCTGTTCTCATGTTAGTCTAATAAGCTCTTCCAGACCGTGCTTAAAGAAATCGCGGAGGTTAATATTTAATGTAACTGACAAATTCCAAATGTGTGTGTGTGTGTGTGTGTGTGTGTGTGTGTGTGTGTGTGTGTGTGTGTGTGTCATCACGCAACTTTGTGTTTCAGTATGTTGTAAATTATTTCTACAGGATACATCTAATCAAGAATGGGATGCATCATCTAACCATGGAAGCTACCTCTGGAACTATAGTGGCTGCCAGTAGAGCGCAGTGTGAAAGATTGGTCTGCTGGTGCGTCTTATGTATGTCTGTGTGATTGCTCGCATTGTAAATACATGTAGTTGTACATTGTCACTCAATGAAAGTCACATTTTAGTTGAAACCAATTGTGGGAGGAAATCGTGTGTACGGTATGTGGTCATTTTTGTAAACCAAACGATATAAACGAAATTGCTTTAAAGTCTGATGCAGATGTCTGATCTCCTGCTTTCGCTTCATCATGATGACTGTCCTGATGGGCTCAGCATGACCATACATATTTAAAGGCATTATCGTGATACGTGATCCGTACCGTGATATTTCGAGCCCACAATGATGTTTATGAATCACATGCTGTACTTCCTCCAATGAAACAGTATTAATGACATTCTTTGTAATGACCTCCATAAAAAAAAGTAAACTTTGTTTACACAGCTTTTATGCATTTGAAATGTATCCTAAAATTTGATTGGAAAAAACATCTCAAAGTACAATTTAATCCCCTGCACTCATTTTAGACCAGTAGATTCCAACCATCATTCTAGAGAACTACCTTCCTGCAGGTTTCAACTCTAACCCTAATCAAACACACCTCACTCAGCCGGGGCCTTCTGGAGGCAGTAATATCTGGGATCAGGTGGAAAATAACACTTTTTTGGAAGTAAAACAGAAATGAAACGTAAATAGATTATTGATGTTTCTTTTCTACAAAATGCTAAATTCAGAAATTAAAGTTTTTGCTTTAAAATATGCAGGAAAATATACTGTTGCATCTAAAAAAGTTTTTTTGTTCAGATTTTAATTCATTCTTACATTTAAAGTGACATATTTCAATCCTTTTTTTGCTTGTTTCATACTGTCTGATTATTTATTTATTCAGACATTTTAATATTTCATTTTGTTGTATGTTTATGCAGAGGTGGGGGTTTCAGGTCCAGCAAATCATAAACTTCAGCAGACCCGTCCAGGCAGTCGAACCAAACTCTTAGGGCAGATTATGACTTGCTGGATCTGAAACCCCCACCTCCCATCAAAAGGGGCTATAAAGGATTATTTAAGCTGTGCTACACTAGCCTGGACTACAATGTATCTGTATCTCTGCATCCAAAGACCACCTCCTCTCTGCTGAGGTGACCTGCTGGAACTGTTGTTTTTTTCCTAAGCAGACCGAAACAACCCCAGCATTCGATGCAGGAACGCTCTCCGCCTCCAGACGAAGGCAGTGAAAGCATAATGGCGTGAAAGAGCAGGAGCTGCCAATCACATGCAAGGCGTGCAAGCATGGAGGCACCAGACACTGCCTGGAGGAGGTCAAGGGATTTGAAATAAAGGCCTGAAATTTACTTTACTTTGCCCCCATCTAATCTTCTCCTTATCAAACCTCTGAAAAATAACTCGAGGGGGACGGGGGAATTGTGAAGCCCACCCCTGCAGTGTGCCTTGGATTCGGACCGGCTCTCGATGGGATTTTGTGAGAGATGTGGCCGTAATTATTCCCACCACTGAAGACCGGAGCTTGTTGGGCCATAGGAAAAAGTGCTTCATCATGCACAACCGATAGTGGCCCTTAAACGCTACATTATACACTTAAACGTTTGGAATGAATTGTGGAAAATGTGGAAATGTGAACGGGCCTTCATTGGTAATCAGGTCCTATAGCTTTCACGATTTGTTCCATTAGTTGTTTAGGCAGACTTTGGTGCTTGAACCTTGAATCCTTCTGACAGGTAGGACCTACCTTTCCTGTCCTAAAGCATACTAAACGGTCCCTGACGCCGGCTGTAGACCTTGCTGTCTGCAGAGAACGAATGGCTTTGATTAGGCAGGGAAGAGGCAGTTCGGCCTGCCAGGGTTTCTTGTTGCCTTTAATGCTCTCCGGGGTAAACTGATGCCATCCAGGCCGCCCTTCGCCACTAGCGAGGAAGAGGCTCATTACTAAGACTAATGTGAGCATCAGTGCGGCTTGATGTAGAGCTTACGACAAGCAATACAGCATGTAATTAGAGATTCTGACAAGGGAGAAACCACACTGAGGATTTTCAATCGATTCCTGTCACTTTGAGGTTGCGCCCCCTGTCCAGCACTAGGTGGCAGCGGTGCCCAGCAGGATGAGGTCTCTCCTCCACAGTGTGCTGTCTCAGTCATGCACACTAAACACTGTAGATGTTCCCCAGCTGCTGAGGTGCCTCTGATCCTACAGTATATCCTCCCATACCCCTCCTCTCATCCTGCACAGGGCAGATGAACATGCTCCTAACCACGTTCCACTAGCGTGGAGGTGATCCTCAACTTTTAAAAGAACAGTTAGTGTTGCTGTTCCAGGTTGATGGAATGAAGCCCTGTATTTATCTGTTAATAATTTGACAGTATTTCCGTGTTAATTGATGTCTTTTAATCACTTTAGCCTTTAAAGAAACCCATGTTGAATTGTTCCCAGTTTCAGAATTCTGCATATCAATAGTCATACCAATGCATAATCTTGCGTCCATGTGCTTCTCTCACTTTCAGATCTTTCAGAACATAAATTGAGTTAAATATACCCTGATAACCTGCTTTAGGCCAAACTGGAATGCAGCCTTTTGCAAAAATTAGATTTTTTGTGAAAATAAGTTGACTTTTACAGGGAAGATGTTTTGATTTGCTCAGTTTTGCACACTAAATTCTTGCACATTTAATGTTTTTACATTGAGCAGCATGTGATAAAATATCATATTTAAGTTGAAAATGAAGGAGTTCCAACTGCTTGTTTATGATTCCACAAACACACCATTTTTGTGTCCATGAAATACAAACCCATTATAAGTGTAAAATGTTGCAGTATTGCTGTACTGCCTCAGTCCACATGCTTCTATCACTTCCAGTGTGACAAGTTCTATGTATTTTAATTACAAGTTTCTTGACCTGGACAGGGGACTTCTGAGATGTGCTGTATGGAGAGTATACGAGCCTCACCAAATAGGAGAATAAACAATCAGATCAAATAAACTAAGATTTGATGAGTTTTAAACCAATTTCTCACCATTTTTAAAAGCAGACCCAGACTGGGAGCTCAAGTAGAAGACAGTATTACTGCCTATGATTATAACTAGAACCTGCTGTTGGGAGCAGCTGTGGTCTGTTGTTTAGGGAACCAGCCTTGTGACTGAAAGGTCACCAGTTTGAATTCCTGAACTGGCAGGATATGACTGAAGTGCCCTTGATCAAGGCACTGAACTCCCCAGCTGCTTCCCGGGCGTTGAGGATAGGGCTGCCCACCGCTCCGGGCACATGTGCTCACTGCCCCCTTGTGTGTGAATTCATTAGTGTGTATGTGTGTATCACTGTGTATAGATGGGTAAAATACAGAGGATTCATTCCTGTGTGTGCAAAAAAACACAGTGGGTATAATCACATAGTGTTAGGCCCAAATCCTTGATTCAGTCCAGCCTGACGTTCCACATAACAGTGTATTGAGGAGAAGGGAAAATGGATGGGGGGGATTTTCAGTGGTGGGATTGTGAGGTTATATTTCTGTTCAAAATAAATTAGAACCGTCTCTGAATATTGTGCTCTTTTTACAGTGAGCTTGAACACATTCTCTCTGATAAACCCAGCTGTCAGACACTGGAACTCTTGATTGCTCCTGTGATGCTCCGGGAGCGGATGAACAAAGCACATGAACTAATCAGAAGAATGTCATGTATAAATCACATGTACGTTACATTATCTAGGTTGGAATGTGCTCTAGTTTACCTTAATTTTTCACATTATATATGTAAATCCACCCTCAGCACAGAACTGTCCATAGACCATACACATTTTCTGGTGAAGCACATCATTGTACCATTCACAGAAAATGAAAACAAAAACAACTCCATAGTGGAGGTTCAAATGTGTTTTGGGGTTGTTTTCCTGCTTCTGGCACTGGGTGCATTAACCATGTGCATGACACACGGCACAATGGCAATCACATTTTATTTATATAGCCCTTTTTACAAGGAAGGCGTTGTCACAAAGCAGATTAACAGAAATCTGGGTCCAAGCCTTATGAGCAACCAGTGGGTGACAGTGGCAAGGAAAAACTCCTTTAGGCTAAGAGGAACCTTGGGAGGAACCAAGGCTCAAAAGGTGAACCCATCCTCCTCCCTTCGACACTGGATAGCACAGACGAAGAACAAAGAGAACAGGGCAAAATTAATAAAAACAAAATACTAGAGATCTACAGTTAAAGTGTGAGCAGGATGTGTTTGGATGAGTATGAGTTATGAGAGAATGTGAGAGTTTAAGATATGAGCTCAGTATTAATATGACAGTCCATACAGGAGTATCGTAAACAATCATAAGCTGGTACTGCGGTCTCTAAAGTGGCGTAAGTGAACCAATGTAGATCCTAATGAGAGCAGCGTCACCGAGGACAGCAGGGTAGTGAGAGGCCGGGGCGGGGTAAATCAGCCAGGGTACATCAGTCAGAAGAGGGCTTCCCCAGGGTCAATGTAGGGTCAGAAAGTTCCCAGCAGGCAATGACCATCAGTCGTCAGAAAGATGTTGAACTCTTATTTTGAATAGAAAATGAAAATCGGATTGATGTTGAAACCCAGGGGTGAATTTTGGTTGGAAATCAAAGGCACATATCTATAAAAAACCAACACTAGGTTGATGTCAGGCTCCAGCATTAGACAGACTTAACACCATGATTTACAACCAAAAATATATCAACATCCAACATTAACAGTATTAGAATTTTACATTATGAAATTTTAATTGTTATTAAATGTTGCTATTTTACCTCAGAACGATGTTGTCCTGCATCTGGCACATGATCCATTTTGATGACCTATAATTGCAACTTAAAACCAACAAAATAACAACAGCAGTTGCCATTACTATTCTACGTCAAAGTGACATTAGACATTGTCTTGACACTGAATTACAGTCGCCTGACATCACAACCTACAACCATTTTCCTGGCTCTCCTGATGGTCAGTCCAGTCCATCACTGGAGGGGCTGGAGGAAAGCAGAGTAGAAGGAGCAGATAAGAGCAGGGGCAAAGCAGAGCAGGGAAGCTGAAAATGGTTTATTTATTTATTTTGTTTTTTAATTTTTTTTTTCTCAAACAATATAAACAATATCACCCAGGCCCATAGCCTACTCTGTTTATATCCTGATATAGATATAAAGCCAAGTAGACCACATCTAGATCCTATAGGACACCTATGGAGTGGGGCGAAGGCAGCCATCAAATCCAAGAGACCTGGAGCAGCAAAAGATTAATTACAGATTACAAACGACTTGGTGGTGTAATAGTGCATAAAATCCTTCACAACAATAAATGTGCAAATTAAACCCAAAACAAAAGAATGCCTTCTTCCAAGACCCCGCAGCCTTGATATGTCAGACCCAGATGCCTCAGTATTATTATGTGCATTTTAATTATCATGCTCGTTCACTGTTTATTAGATCTATGATTTATCTGGAAACACACAGTTCAGTCTAAATGGAGCATTAAAAGTGGGGTTGAGAGGGAAAGAACACTGTAAAACAGGCAGAGCAATGTCTTCAACCCTCCTGGATTCGAAATCTTTAAAGCCCCCAATTTAGGCTTCCTCCATAGTGCCGCATGTGGAATTTTACAAGCTTTCATTAAATGGGAGTCATTAGCACATAAAAGTCATTTAAGGCACAATACCAGAGGAGCAGGTCCGCCACAAATCTCTCCTACTGCAGTGTAAAAGCAAAAGATTGCACAGAGGACTGGAGTCAGTATGGGGTTATTATACCACGTTTATGTCGTAAACTCATCAAAACATGACACAGATATGGCTGAAATTCATGAGTAGGTTTCAGAAACCTGCTCAATATGTGCAGTAAAGAAAGGCGAGTGTCACCAGGTCATAAAAAGGACCTAGATGTTTGTGAATTCTGGGCTGTATTTTGTCCAGCAAAATGGAAGGTTCTACACTGACAAGAAAAATAACGCAGTGTCAGATTGCTGCATGTATGTGTCAGATATGTAAATGAGTACCGATATGGTCTGATTATGCCCTCATGTGCCAAGACCGAGTGCCTAAAGTGCTCCCCCACGGCCCTGAGAGGCTACTTTTGGGTAGTGTACCTCTTGGTGAGAGATCATTGACTGCTAGACATGCTTCTACAACACATTCAAAGCCGTTTTGCCGAGTTCACAGACTTTGAGAAGGGGCCTCATTGGACCAAGAGAAGCACGATGGTCATTTCAACTAATTGCCAACATCTAGGCCGTTCTGACCAAGCCACCATCATCTACATTTGCAGTGGTGTTATGATTGAGATGCTGGCATGCTACTGAATGGAACTGTAGTGTTAGTGACAAATCCAGGTTCTCTTTGGGATTTGACAACAGGTTTGAGGATGGACGCCTCGTGGTCAGTGCTTTAATCCTGTCT
Organism: Acestrorhynchus altus; assembly: GCA_034509495.1. Taxonomy (NCBI): domain Eukaryota; kingdom Metazoa; phylum Chordata; class Actinopteri; order Characiformes; family Acestrorhynchidae; genus Acestrorhynchus; species Acestrorhynchus altus. The sequence goes on from CM067523.1 coordinate 17,556,425, forward strand.
TTGTTGTGGAGCAACTCACTGTCCCAACTACTGTGTGATGATCTGGGGAGCTCACCACTAATAGTGATACCAGGGACACTAACAGCTCAGTGACATGTACAGGACATCTCGTGCCATGGTTTCCTACTGGCATTGTTCAGCAGGACAATGCTCCCACACAGCAAGGGTTTCCCAGGAATGTCTCCTCCAGATTGCAGGACTTCCTTGGCCTGTCCACTTACCAGATTTATCACCAATTGAGCTTTAATGGGAGCAACTGGGATGCCATCTTTGTCAACCTACAAGTGTACAGGACCTGCAGTAAATGTGCTTTAGGGTGCCATACGGAACCTGTATGTCTCCCTGTCCAACATCCCCAACATCTTGTATCTAGACCAGGTTCCAGAAGGTTCTAGAGTCTACTTTCCCCCAAAAAAACATATCCTTTCACTCTAATATTGTAAACCACAGTTAGTACCCTTCCTTGATTCCCACTTTTTTGTCGTGATACCTTGAAAATGACAGTATTTCTAATTCATCCAAGTGGAGAACAATCCCTGATGGTTCCCCACTAATAGAAATGGATGTCAGAATCAGTGCTTGTATTAAATTCCAGCGTGAATCGTCACACTGTAATGAAACTTCCCGCTTCAGCTACAGTTCGGCCTGACTGTTCTCTTTACCTCCAGTGATCGGCCTTTAGCACTTAGTGGTTGCTTAAATCCGCCTGAGGAGCCGTTAGTGTTATCTCCAGCAACACGCTCAGCTCATATCAGAAGACATTAGGGGGGCTAAGACGAACGCTGAGGAGGACTGCGTTAAGAGATTAGTGTTAGCTAACATTTACACTCTAATTCGCAGTGGCACATCTGCCATCGTGATTGTTTTGCCCAGGCAGGCGAATCACGGCGAGTCTCTCACGTGCACGTCCCCCTCCCTGTCCCAGTACCCCACCCCGGGGCTCCGGGCAGGAGGTGAGGCTCAGCTTTGGCTCAATCACATCCTGCTTATGCAATCGTGTTGCTAGCTCACTGCTCAAACCCGTCATGCTGAAACAGCACCAGCGGAGTTTGACTCTGAGAGCAAGCCTTGCAAATGAGGGCTTATTTGGCGGAGAGGGGATTGTGGAGAGTGAGGGATGTTTGTGGAAGCTGAGTAACTATTGGCAGCTCACAGTCACTCAGGGTGATCACAATGTGTTCTGTGACTACTAGGTCCCCCAACATCTACACTCAACCCCTTATATTGCTACTTATACAACTGTGCACCCATGACTCAGGAATAGGGTCAATTGTGGTTGGGATGATATGTCTGGGGGGCTTGAAGTGTGTGTGTGTGTGTGTGTGTGTGTGTGTGTGTGTGTGTGTGTGTGTGTGTGCCCACCAAATCTGTGCGCTATTCCAGCAGTCACATCTCCAGGTCTATCCCTGAATGAAAATGTGTGGGATGCTATTGGATGCTCTATCAACACTCCACCCCGACCACACCATCTGCAGAACTGAGTGAGAACATTCAAGCTGCATGGGATGGATCATCACAGGACACCATTAGGAACCTCTACAACTCCATGCAGAGACGTCTGGCATGTTGCGTTAAACCCGACACCGTACTGAGAGACACGACTTCTGTATGTGCAAATCAATAAATATTGATCAGATCAGTGTAAATGCATTAATTTACATTATTATACTTATTATTTATTATTCATCTCTTTTCCTCATAGCATTGCAATCACAGTTTCTTCAAAATTTTTTGACACTGAAATGTATATCATATATATATATATATATATATATAGTGCATCCAGAAAGTATTCACAGTGCTCCACTTTCCACATTTTATGTTACAGCCTTATTATTAAATTAATTTTGCTCAATACTTTGTTGAAGCATCTTTGGCAGCAATTACAGCCTCGAGTCTTTTTGAGTCTGATGCTACAAGCTTTGCACCTATTCTTGGAAAGAATCTTCCATTCTTCTTTGCAGAACCTCTCGAGCTCCATTAGATGGGGAGCACAGTCAGTGCACAGCCATTTTTATATATCTCCAGAGATGATCAATCAGGTTCAAGTCTGGGCTCTGGCTGGGACACTCCCGGAGCCACTCCCTTGTTATCGTGGCTGTGTGTTTAGGGTCGTTGTCCTGGTGATTCCAAATTCTTTCCATTTACGGATGATGAGCCACTGTGCTCATTGGGACCTTCAGTAACAACTACTTGGTTTGTGCTCTGACCTGCTGTGTCTACTATGGGACTTTTTTTTATAAACAGGTGTGTCTTTTTCCAAATCATGTCCAATCAACTGAATTTACCACAGGTGTCCAATCAGGCTGTAGAAACATCTGAAGGATGATCAGTGGAAACAAGATGCATCTGAATTCCATTTCAAGTGTCATGGCAAAGGCTGTGAATATTAATGAACATGTTATATTTGTTATCTCTCTCTCTCTCTCTCTCTCACACACACACACACACACACACACACACACACACACACACACACACACACACACAGTCACATGTTCTGAATGTCCCTGGACACTTACATGCTTTAGGGGTCAGGGGAGATGCTGCCTGTCACCAGCCCACTATGGATTTCACAACACTCATGTTTTCCCCCTCTGTCTCCATGGAAGCCACAACAATCCTTGAAGGCCTGTGAGGTGATGCCTGAAACAAACTAACAAATAAACAAACACATACATATGCAAATACAAAGCACACCTGCCGTCCTCTCACCCACACGTTTGTGCACTCCTGCAGACTGAACCGTGTTTTAGGTTCACTCCAGCTGTACGGCAGATATAGATCCCGGGAAGGTAAGCAACAGTGGTGGAGGGCATGACCCTTTAACTGTAATGCTATTATTGAGGCCATAAACCACCTGCCATACATCCATCTGTCAATGCAGGGCCTTACAGAGGGCCTTAAAGGGTAACAGCAACCACACCACAGCAGCTATTATGTGGCTGGTGGTTCATTCTCAGCACTGCAGTGAGACAGACACGGCGGTGGTGTGTTACTGTGTGTTGCGCTGGTACAAGTGGATCAGAGACAGCAGACACACTCCTCATACAATGAACAGTAAGTGTAGAAATAAGGAGGTGGTCATAATGTTATGGCTGATTGGTGTATGTACGTATATGTCATTAGACTGCCAGCTATTAGAAAGAAAGTCGAAAGATTTTCGACTCTCTGAAAACAAATGATCAAATCATAAATCATATTCATATCACATTTTTAACAGTTGCACGATTTTAGTGATGTTTAACACCACCCTACCCTCACACACACACACACACACACACACACACACACAGACGCACACACGCACATACACATGCTCAATCACATGCAAATGCAAACACACAAGCACACACACACACACACACACACAACTGAGGTCTATTTAGTGTAGCATTTCAAATGAGGAGGGGCTTCAGGGGAGAATGGGTGACATCACCATGATGCAAACACATGCAAGGATGAAAATGCTGTTCAGAATCTGATCTGAGTTGGTGAGAGGCAGGAGAGACTGGAGTGAAATCGTTCTGTTGTCCAGTCAGAGACAGAGTTTTAACACAGTTTTTGCCAAACACACTAAAATAACATGCACAGTTATTTAATCTGACACACACACACACACAGAGCGAAACCTCCTCTCGTCTCCAAAACTCTAAGCACATTTTCTGTTTCAGACACATTTTGCAATTCAACTACTTATTAAATGCACTGAACACGGTTCTCTGCATAAGACACAACAATCTGACATAAAGTCACATGTTTGCCAGATCAGAACAATGCCATTCAAAGTGACACTTCATGAGGTCAGTATATGAGCCACCTGGCCAAACACAGGTGACCACTTCAATCAGAAAGTAAGCACTATAAAAAGACCACAGGTGAGCACCTTTTTTTACAACAACAATGAAAGGAGAGAGGAAGCGGGAGGGTGAGGATGTCACATATCTGTCTCGCCCCTCTGGTGTGGTCTTTGTTTTGTTTATCTCCCCTCATGCTTGTGAGCACATGTCCTGTCTCCGCCCATTCCCAGCTGTGTCCTATTTGTAACCCTGCCCCATCATTATCATGTTCCAGCCTTGTTTAATGTTCTCTGTGTACATGAGTCCCTTAGTCCCAGTCTGTCTTTGTTGGTCTTCTGATTAAGTTTTCTACTAGTCTTAATAATAATAATAATAATAATAATAATAATAATAATAATAATAATAATAATAATAATAATAATAATATCGTTATTATTATTATTATTATTATTATTATTATTATTAATAATAATAATAATAATAATAATAACACATTTTATTTCAAAGGCTTCTCAAGGACACCGTACAAAAGAGTAAAATACACAATAAAATTAAATAATAAAAAACAAATAAGATAAATTATAAGAAAAATAAAATAACAGAGAATAAAAATAACAGAGTCAGATGGAGACGGCAGTTCTAAACAGGTATGTTTTGAGTGCAGATTTAAAGGTTGGAAGTGAGTTTATGTTCCTTATGTAAGGTGGTAAGGAGTTCCAGAGTTGGGGAGCAAAGCGACTGAAAGCTCTGCTCCCCATGGTGGTGAGACGGGCGGAGGAGACAGGTTGATGGAGGAAGAAGATCTGAGGGAGCGAGAGGGAGTAGCAACATGGAGAAGATTGAAAAGATATGGTGGAGAGAGATTGTGAGCAGCCTTGAAAGTGAACAGAGGGATTTTGTTTTCTATGCAGAACTTAATGGGGAGCCAGTGAAGCTGTTGCAGGACAGGAGTGATGTGGTGAATGGATGGGGTTCTGGTAATGATACGAGCAGCTGAGTTTTGGACCAATTGGAGCTTATGGAGATATTTGTGGTTGTGGTTATTGTTATGGTTATGGTTGTTATGTTGTTATTGTGTTTATGTACCTTGTGGTACATATCGTCGTCAACCCAGCATGTGCTTCTGCTACCTACCTGTTCGTTGAGCCCGCATACGTTACAGAGGAAGAGTGAGAGGAGGAGGAAGTGTGAGAAGAGGGGTAGAGCTGGTGGAGGAGTTCTTGGCTAAAGAAGACAACAACTTTCAAATGAAATCAGAGCAACTTTAGTTGATCATGTCATCAACCATGGGGAGACGATGCGAGAGGCTGGACAGAGACTGCAGCCCAACTTGGACATTTAGACTGGAGAACAGATATGAAACCAGAATTTCTTTCACACTGTGCAGTGTGGTGTGTGTCACAGTTGGGTGATGCCTCTTCATGATTGGCTGATATCATACACTAACTGTGCAGGTTTCCTGTATAATTTACTCCCCTGTGGGGTAAATATCCTTAGGTTATTTTGTCCAAGCCCTATATGTTTGTTTTTCTAAAGGACTGAGAGACACAACCAAGCTGGAGGAAGGGGCCAAAAGGTTTATAAGGATACATGAAGCCTGGCATTGTAAACTTTTGTTTAATAAAGAAATCAGATTACGAGAAATTCAGAGCCACATCATCCAGGAAAACATCATATTCAACATTCAACAAGTCAGTCTTTCTACAAAACCAAACAGAATGAAACAACTTCATGCCTTTTGAGAGAAACTCTCAAAGAACCAAAGAGCTCAGAGGAGCATATCTGGATGGTGTGGTGCAACAGATAACACCACCACAGCCTGTGGGAGACTGGAGTTTGATTCCCAGTCTGGGCAACACTGCTGTGCTACACCAATACAAGACAAGACTCCTAACATTACTCTGAAATGTGAGTGAATTTCTCTGGATAAGAGCATCAGATAAATGTAAAGTACAATATGGACAACAGTAGACACAATGTTTCCCAGTGTGCTGGATAACACCATACTGACTGATTTTTGTTCAGTGCTGGAAATGGATGCTAATGCACTCCCACATGAGTTCACCTCTATAGATGAGACTGGCTTCAACCTAGCAAAGAGCAGAAGAAGAAACCTTATTGGCCACAGAGCCATTATAGATGTTCATGGCCAACATCAAAACGTGTGCCGTTTGTGTATGACAGTCCTCCACCGTCACTCCAAACTTAGACCATAAAACACAGTCCATATTCTCACATTTCTGGACTCCGCAACACCCTCGTACCACCAGAGCATATGAATGATGCATACCATCATAGAAACAGATATGTTGTAGTATGGGACAAGGTGAGCTTTCATCATGCAGCTCCAGTCCAAACCTGGTTTGCTGATCACCCATCATTTCTCGTGCAATACCTTCCACAAGACTAACCATTTCTGCAACCGACGGAAGACTTTTTTTCGGCATGGCGGTGGAAGGTATATGGCCGGCAGCCCTTTGTGCTCATGCTATGGAAGAAGCATGTGACGAAATCGATGTGGATGCGATTCAGGGATGGATTAAGACACTCAAGGCGCTTCTTTCCTCGTCTGGCAAGGGAAGATATTACCTGTGATGTGGACGAGGCGTTGTCTTGCTGTGGGCAAGATGCTGCCTATTTATTTTTCTTTTTATATATATTTTTGTTGCACATTTTTCTATTATTTTCTTTTTGTGTACTGTGTTTGGGAGCATATTTTTGTTCATTCCAATATAAATATATCTGCTGCGCATGTAATGAATAACATCAATCTGAAGACATTTCTACAATTTGGATGATTTTACTATTATGACAAAACTTTACTAAATATGAAAGTGCTTTTCATTATGGTCAACAGTGTGTAGTTGGTTAGACAAATATCTGGTAATGTGAATGAAGTGTGTGCCATTTGGGGCGAAATGATGATGATTATGGTAATACTATATGTAGTTTTGGTTGCAGGACTACATTTTGCAGGATATATGAGGTATTTTGCATTTTGGTGTGATTTTGTCAACAGAACAGCCTAGTTTACAAAATTGTGTTTTAGCAACTGGAAGAAGCTGTAACTGCAAATTTGTTTCTATGAATGCTTTATGAAATAAGACCAGTTTTCTCATATTCTGATAATTACTGATTACTTAGTAGTAACTTATTATTGTTGTTGTTACTATTTTTGTTATTGTTGTTAAAATCCACTGTTAAATTTACCAAATGTTGTGTAAACCAGCATATTGTCTCCAATACTTACCAGCATTAAGTTACCAGGTCATTTCAACTCCACATTTTTTTACTTGTTTACTTGGTTATTATTATTATTATTATTATTATTATTATTATTATTATTGTTGTTGTTGTTGTTGTTGTTGTTGTTGTTGTGCAATATTTGTAAGCCAATATTTGCTATCCTAAACATGTGGTTTCTGAAGAATTTGTACTGTTAATAAGTATTATTATATATAAAATATCATATGCGATTGTGTAAACAGACAGAGAATCCTTCAAAGTATGGATATTAATGACCTCTGTTGTCTTTTTTTATCTATTTGAGACAAAAACAGCAGATTTTGTGAATGGAAGGCAGAACACAAAAATAAACAAACACTAGACAAGACCAGCATTAATGTTTGATGAATATACATGTGTGTGTGTGTGTGTGTGTGTGTGTGTGTGTGTGTGTGTGTGTGTGTGTGTGCTTGCGTGCGTGTGTGAGTGCATGTGCCTGTGTGTGTGCATGGGTGTGGAAAATCTCCTTGTAGCCTTGAGGTAAGTAAGTGTGTAAGTGTGTGTGTGTGTGTGTGTGTGTGTGTGTGTGTGTGTGTGTGCGTGTGTGTGTGTGTGTGTGTGAAAGTATGAATCTGACTGCTTGTGAATGAGGCTCAGTTGCTCTCCATACATTAATCTCTCTGTTCTGCTTCTCACTGTGATGGATGTTTCCAAATCAACACGACTACAGCATCTACAAACTCTCAAATGGAGGGGGGTGGGGCATGGAGAGAGAGAGAGAGAGAGAGAGAGAGAGAGAGCGAGAGAGCGCAACATAAGGAATTTTGATTCTTGTGGTGCATCTAGCACAATAATTGCATCATGTACTGTATGTGGGGCACCTACTGCAAGCCTTCCAGCAGTGAACAAGAGCGATAAAGAGATAGAGAGAAAGAGAGAGATAAAGAGAGCGAGAGAGAGAAATGCATGGCAAAAGTCCATCCACATCTGTGCAGACCAGTCCTGGCCAAGTCCTTGTCACACACAGCAATACAGCAACACAGTCTAAATCCAGCACAACTGAGACAACAGGCAGAAAATAAAAACAAAAACAAAACATAAAAAATGAGGACATGCATATTCATTACTATTTAAATCCATGAAATTAGGTGCGACACATCAGTTAGAAAAGATTTTGGAAGAGGCTGTCATTTAAATTTCAGATCAATTACAGAAAAACAAATATTATTTATTATATCTTTTATATTTTAGTTTAATGTGTTCATGAGGATGAGTTTCCTGATTGAACCAGTTCTTGTCTAACTTGGTACAACATTTGGAGCAGATACATAAAAGGCTTCAGGTGCTACACAGCATTTTCCAACAGGTGCATTTAGACATCTCCAGGTGTCTTCCAAACCTCCAAATCTCATATCCAAATAATAAAATAAAATGTGTGTGTGTGTGTGTGTGTGTGTGTGTGTGTGTGTGTGTGTGTGTGTGTGTGTGTGTGTTTGTTTCAAATCTAAGCCCATTTTAAACTAATAATAATATTTCTTTCAAGAAAATATACTTTTATAAAATGTACCTTTATAAAAAAAATGTATCTTTTAGAGGCAGGTCATACATTTTGTTGTGGAGAAGCTGTTGGAAGTGGCGTTACCATGCTGGATAGATCTGTTTCACTGAAGTACAAAAAAAAAAAGAAAAGAAAAAAGTTTTCCAGCAAACAATCCTACAACAATTCGCTGGGCAGAATATATTGTATAGTATTATACATTCTTTCATGCATGAACGTGAATTTACGTGTTTAGACTACTTATAAGTCATGGACGACATTGATCCCATGCAGGAATGGTGCCTCTTCAGGGTCCATGTTCACAGGTATTGTTAACATCACTCTCAACATCCAGTGCATCAGTCCTAAATAACTCATCAACCTCGCAAGTCGTTGTGCAGCAATACACACAGTGTCGTGCCTCATCCTCCCCCACTCATTGGGCCCCCAGTCTGTCTTTTTTTATTTTTTCTCATCGTGAGTATTATTCGTTTCAAGAGGTGTCACTTCTGAGAGGTAGGTGTGAAACTGTGAGCTGATTCGAAAGCACTGATTTGAATGTCAGTGTGATCTGGGGCTGGTGACCTTCACAAATAAACAATGTTACTTGTAGTGTACTTATAATGTAACTTAGAGGAACAATTTTGTAGGATGTTTTCATAGTTTGACATACTTTTATTCACCAAAACTAAAGTAAAGTCACTGATCAGTCAGAGTCTGCATGCAGGTTGAGCATGTACATGTGGACAGAGCAGTAAACATGCACTGGAAGCTCCTTTGGCATTTAAACTGGGATTTAACACAGTTGGAAACCAGTGACTTTCTCACTGGTGATTCATCACACAGTGATAAGACCATGAGTAGATAGGGTAAGTCTTGTAGTTTGTTTTGATATGTGTGTCATATTTGTAGGTTACTGTTGTTATGAAGCCTAAAAAACAGCATGTGACTGCCTTGAACAGGTGGATGCTGGGTTGTAAGTGTTAATGTGTGTTTGTTTGGTAAATAAATGTTTGTAAACTAACTTCATCTCGCATCAAAATGTGTTTAAAGTGTCGGCCATTAATCTCTGTATCTTTTCCGAGTTAAAGATGAACCACCGGCCTGAACTGATTAGGTCCTAACCTCAAGCTCCCATCTGAGAAGGACCCCAAGCTCCTCTGATACATCTTTACACTGGCTTTCCATCTTCCAGCTACTGGACCTGGACTAGTTTCCCACCCTGACATGGACTAGCTGCTCACCCACCATCACCAACTGTAGAAATCTACTGTTACTATTATGTCCAACAGCGAACTAACATTACTTCAGTATACACGAGTATTAGAACAGAGGTGTGGGGGTCCAGTGTCCCCTAACTGTGTATGAGTAGTCTGACCGGAGGATGATGGGTCCTCCCTCTTGTGAGCCTAATTCCTCCCAAGGTTTCGTCCTCCAGCTCTGAGGGAGTTTTTCTTGCCACTCTCGCCCTTTGTCTTGCTCACTGCGGGATCTGTCCCTCATCCTTTGTTCCTGTGTTTTTAACCTTTTTATTTCTTGATTTCTGTGAAGCTGCTCTGTGACAACTTCAGGTGTTTTAATGCACAGTTAACCTACTATTAAGAAAACTGAGGTGCAGTTTTGGATTGGGTTTTAAAAACGTGACACTTATAATAAAAATATTTCAGATATAGTCTCTGCTGATGTAAATGTAATATATTACTTAAAAGCATGAAATATGACATCTTCTCCCAGATAGATTTGAATACACTGACCCTTGTTTTTGTTTTTTCTTTGTCTTTTTCTTTTTTTTTTGTGCTGTCCTCTGTTACATTACTAAAGTTAGCTTGGAACTGAGTTTTGCATGGATTTATTTGACCAAGAGCCATAAGATTTTCTGCCAAAGAACAACATCAACTGCAACATCTGTTCGCCTCCCTCTCAGGGGTTGAGAGGACCTTTCAGTTCTCTTTCATTTTCATTTTCTCTTTCAAAGCATTTCATAAAACCAAAAAATCATAGCTACAGACATGTTGACACACATATTTGAGGCTGTATTTGAAGAGACTGAGATATTTATCCATGTTTAATTTAGCAAAATAAACTTTACATTCCTGTATTACAGTAACTGTTTTGTCACACATAAAATGACCCCAGCTGTGCAAGTCAACCGGTAGGATGAATCTTTTTCCCTCCTCCTCCTTTTTCCCCTCCTCCTCCTTTTTCCCTCCTCCTCTTTTTTCCCTCCTCCTCCTTTTTCCCTCCTCCTCCTTTTTCCCTCCTCCTCTTTTTTCCCTCCTCCTCCTTTTTCCCTCCTCCTCCAAAGTCTAAATTTATGTTTAAAGGTAATTATTTGTTATACAAATTTTTTTTGGTTGGTTGGTTTCATGTTGGATGTGATGTAACACCTGTTTGTAAGGTTAAAGGGGACAAAGGGCATAAATCATGAGAATTTTGGAGGATGGGTGAATGGAAAACGTGTTAAACTCAATTTTTCTCTCAAAGCAAAGAAATTAAGATGGAATTAAACAATCTTTCACTTTGTATTTTTGTGAACAGAGAATTTAATCAATTACTAAATTCAACAGTATACCAAGAGTGTGCGTTAATCAAACCTGGTCTCCTGTGTAGTTATGCCACTGTTAGATCAGTGTAGTTAAGCTGCTATTTGGTCAGTGTAGTTAAGATACTGTTAGATCAGTGTATTTACGCTGCTGTCTGGTCAGTGTACTTACACAGCCATCGGGTCAGTGTAGTTATGCTGCTGTTACGTACTGTTAAGTACACTCAAACTTCACCTTTGGCTCTTTAATTCCATCATTGCTTGTTTCTTGCTGTGCCTGTGATGCATTTAGTTCCAAAAGGAACTAAAACACAAACTGCCTGATATGGCGGTGCTATACAGTCTGAGAACGTGTGTACATCACTGTAAAACACAATGCGTTTCCATTATTTTACTGACTGATGAAGTAGCTCATTATGTTACTCCATTTAGTGATTCTTCCTTTATAATGACCAGCCATACATCAACTTCATCATTATTTAAACTTCATCACCTTTAGCGAGACTCACTGATTCCTGTTTGATTGTCATAATTTATCACACCTTTACTTTTAGATGGTAGGATATTAACTTACTTTATGCTAACAGGGGACAGTCATTACTGTTTTAAACACAGTTTTACAATAAAGCTGAAAAGAGAAGAAAAATAGAGTTCGTCACACAGAGTAAACACTGAGCGAAAGAATGGAATGAGTTCCTCTCAGTCACAGAAGACGTATGAATGGCCACATAGCAATGCTCCTCCAGCTCCAAGACAATTCATCCAGAACAAGAGAGATGTAGTTAAATCAACAGGAAAAGACAGGGCAGTTGGTGATTCTTCTCTCTCTCTCTCTCTCTCTCTCTCTCTCTCTCTCTCTCTCTCTCTCTCTCTCGGAGGATGCCGTGAGCTCATCATTGTGATGTGGGATTAATGTGGTGTGTGCATGATGTGTTCAATGCTCATGAAACTCAAGGGCCAAGAGAAGAGAAGAGAAGAGAAGAGAAGAGAAGAGAAGAGAAGAGAAGAGAAGAGAAGAGAAGAGAAGAGAAGAAAGATGAAGAGAGGAAAGGGGGGGAGAAGAGAAAAGGAACAGAGTGGGGAGTAGGAAGCAGGGAGAGGAGAGTGAACTTGCACCATTCATGTGGGAAAGAAGGATCTGGCCTAGAGGGGCCAGTCTGAGCTTAGCAGACCCCTTTGCTTTGAGCAAGCATTGCCACTAGAGGGTATTTGCTAATGTGTGTGTGTGTGTGTGTGTGTGTGTGTGTGTGTGTGTGTGTGTGTGTGTGTGTGTAGGGGGGGAAGGGCTAACTTAAGTGAGAGTGTTTCTGATGAGTGTGTGAAGTTAACCATGTGGAAACATTTGAATGTGCACATTATGTACTGCATGTGAGGGGCGGGCGTGTGTGGAGGTGCTATCTCACTATTCTGCATCTTGCCCTATTGATTGTTGTGGATAGAGAGAGTTAGGATCACAGACACATGCTGTTCCAATACATACACACACACACACACACACACACACACACACACACACACACACACACACACACACACATGAAGAGAGGGTAGGTGTGTGTAAGGTAGTGGTTTGTTTAGCTTATATATATATATATATATATATATATATATATATATATATATATATATATATATATATATATAAACAAACAAACCACACACGACACACACACACACACACACACACACACACACACACACACACACACACACACACACACACACACCTCATTCTCTGACAGCACATCACCATGACAAATGGGAGCGGACGTGTTCTGCCCTCCTCTCTGCCCCCCTGCAATGACACACAGCAGAAACAGACAAATAAATAATAACACACACACACACACACACACACACACACACACACACACACACACACACACACACACATTAAAACTGGGTGCTGTACTCAACTTAGACCTCCTCTCGTTCCTTGCAGTGTCCACCACCCATCAAAAGTTTGGGCACACCTTGTTTAATGTGGAACTCATTCATTTCTCTATGAATTTATTTACCAGGGATGATGCACTTTAACTGGGTGGGTTAATAGAGACTAATGGCTTAAATCCTTCAGCTCAACAAGCATTAAAATATACACATGAAATGCTTTGAAAAGAACATTTTTGACCAAAACTGAAAAAGAACATTTTTGGCCAAAGCCTGAAAGCATTTTTTCCTTCATTTTCATTTATTCTGCCACTTCTTTACCACTGCATAATTTATTTAACCTAAGAAAAAAATAACAATTACAATTACTGCAATTATTTATTTAAGACAGAAAAATGTAATATCTGAGCAGACACACAATACGACCGAATGTGGACAATTCAACAGAAGTTTCTTTAAATGGCTGTTCCTGAGTCTTTCTCTGACACTTTTAAATGCTTCCAGACAGCTGACATGTTCACTGCGTATGTACAGAGCTTCACCCTCCATGCTGGTTAATATAATGTCATCAAAAATCTCATTCTTAAGTATTAAATATGCAGTCTTTTCACTTACTTAGCCAAACACTGAAAGTGCTGTTTTGCAATTTTCAGGTGAATAGTCTCAGTTGCTGAATATTCAGATCAACTCACATATAATACATACTGTATACACACAGTGCCAAAGGAAATGTAGTTTGATTGCATGTGAAAGCAAATTTGTTTTACTTTACTTTTTATACATTTTATAGCATTTTACTTTAACCCAGCTTTAGAAACATGTTGCTTTTCCACTGACTGTAACAGTGTTACTCTGGGCTTGGAATGCTGCTAACTGCCCTATATGACTGATTAACTTTTAGGTCAAGTTTACGCAGAAATAGACTCCAAAAGCACCACTGTTGGTTGATTTTGAGGTGTAACTTTAGCGTATGGCTTGGCAATGCCCACACCTGTGAAAGTAGTGAGGTATTATCTTGTGAGTGAGGTTAACATGCTCATAGCAAAGATTAATTATCATAGCTAATGCGAGGCATGACAGTGGGTGACAGATGGATGGGACATTTCATCTCCACATTTAACACTCCTTGATCCACAGTGTCATGTGTACTGGGAATATCCCATAGAAACAATTCTGACCGATTTTTGCATTATGCATGGTGTATTATCCTGCTGGAATATCCCATCATTCCAGAGGCATATGATCCAGAGAGCAAAATGTATCTGTTCCATATCCAAAACGGATCCGTCGTCACATCCAGGATTGGATCTGTAAACCCCATCCATTTCTGAGTCCACTTGCTCACTAGCTCATATCCATTCTGGATCTGTTTTCTGGACTCCAAACATTTATATTTCTGTGCTCCTCCAGTACAAATACGGAACGCTCATCTGTTTACTGCCATCCGTATGTGATCCAGCTCCTTTATGGGTCTTTCACATTACACCTTGCTGTCTAACGTCACTCCATCCATCCATCCATCCATCCATCCATCCATTTTGTTCCTGAATAGGGTCACGGGGGAGCCGTCTAACGTCACTCCAGCAACCAAACTCTGATTTAACCAGTGTTAAATCAACCTTGGTAGAGTTCAATTAACACTGATAGTGGTAATTTAACACAGCGTTGTGTTACTGTGTAGCAACAGCGTAAAACACTAATACTACTCCAGATACCAAAACTCTTTATATATTACTTTGTAATATTATATATTATATAAATAATATATGTTTAACTATTAACTGTTTAACTATTATTACACATAGTCTGGTTTGTGTTGTGGTGGTCAGGTTACTGCTTCTTCCCATCACCTGTCCTTCTATTTCCTCCAAATATTTCTATTTGTCCAGAACCAGAGCAGCTAAATTCTGACATACAAAACTCCTTCAAAGATGTAAAAGATCACTAAATAATTGCTTAAAAAAGTTAATAAATAAAAAATATATATGTATTCATTTTAAGAGTCATTATTTATCATCCTTTATATCATATATAAAGCAACACCAGAAAAAAGGTTTAACTAAATATATATATTTTAATATCTTTTTACAGATAAAAAAAAATATGTGTGAAAACATATTATAGATTGAGCTCAATGACATTATTTATTGAGCACAATGACACATCAAACTGGCAAAGATAAAACAAAAACATTAAATCAATAAACAATACACTGGGTATCCCTTTTCGTCTGATGGCAAATATATAGTATATTGTGTGTGTGTGTGTGTGTGTGTGTGTGTGTGTGTGTGTGTGTGTGTGTGTGTGTGTGTGTGTGTGTGTGTGTGTGTTTTAGCAGCAGGATGTTGACTGATGAGGTTTTCTTGCCATTGCAGTAGTCAGATGAATGGGAATAGGGGCCGCACTGGTCAGCGGCCTTTGGCTCAGATTTTCTGCCGCAGTGCAACACTGTGCCTCTAAGGGCCTTGAGGGTCAAACCTGAAACCTGCATCTCTTCAGTTTTCCAGAAGCTTCTCTTCCGTTGCTGAAAGCAGTCGGGTGCCGAGTGACTTTGGAAACCCTGTCTCAGTTTTGTAGTTCAATTTATGCATGACGGCTTGATGTCTGCTGCCCTTTCCCAGAGCTAAATGTGTCTGTCTGTGACCAATCAATCAAGAACATGCATTTACAGCCAGTAAAACACTACCTTCACAGGTATTAAAGGTCCAGTCGAGAGCTGCTCAAATGACTCTGTGGCTGCTCAAGGACTAATCCTGAGTTTATGGATATGAAAATATGATAGATGATTATATACAGTACAAGTCAAGCAGTTTGGACATTACTCACTGGAAGCATTCCATCATCCTAAAGACGCTTAAGTGCAAAAGACAATTCAACCTAATGAGAATCCGAGGAGGACAAAGCTTTTGTCAGAAGCATTTAATAGTCATTTGAAATCGCATTTAATTTTTATATGTGTAAAAAATGTGGATATATTTGCATTTAGTGTTTTGTTATATATTCAAGGCATCCATTCTTCCCTCCACTCAAGTAACATTGCCAATGCCACTGTCAGCAACACAACCTCAGAACATTGGAGATCCATGCCTGTTCTTCACAGTTGGCAGGTTGCTTATTGTGGCCAAAAAACATTTATGAATTTCCGTAGATCCTGCAGATGTGCTGGTTTTAGGTGTGCCGTTGTTTTAAGATGAATAGTTTTCATTCTGCATGTATTTGCTTTTTAAAAATGCATCCTTAATTAAAATAATAATTTGCTGGAGACAAAATAGTTTGAGCTCCACATCCTGTGTGGCTTTATTGTTTGTTTATTTTCTAATGTTTTGTTGCTGTAGTTTTGTTTTGTTTTCAAAAGGGAGACTTTTTAGATTTTCTAAAAATGTTTCAGGTTTAAGTTATAAAAACATATATTTGTTCAACCAAAACAGCATTCTGCTGGAGTGATAATAATAATAATAATAATAATAATAATAATAATAATAATAATAATAATAATAATAATAATAATAATAATAATAATAATAATTCTGGGGGAAAAAACAGCCATTAGGGGTGTATTTGTGTACTTCTGGTGCTGGTCCCAAACCTGGGTAAATGGTGAGGGTTGCGTCAGGAAGGGCATCCGGCATAAAACTTGTGCCAGAACTAAAATGCAGATTAATGTGTGTGAATGGGAGGGAGGCAGGTGGAAAGGTCGTAAAGGTGCATGACTTCAAATATCTGGGGTCAACCATCCAGAGCAATGAACAGTGCAGAAAAGAGGTGAAGAAGAGGGTGCAGGCAGGATGGAGTGGGTGGAGACGAGTGTCAGGGCCGATGTGTGACAGAAGTACAGCAGCAAGAGTGGAAGGGAAGGTTTACAAGACAGCAGTGAGACCTGCTATGATGTCTGGTTTGGAGACGGTGGCTCTGTCTAAAAGACAGGAGGCTGAGCTGGAGGTGGTGGAGATGAAGATGCTGAGATTTTTGTTGGGAGTGACGAGGATGGACAGGATTAGAAATGAGCAGATCAGAGGGACAGTGAAGGTGGAGCAGTTTGGAGAGAGGCCAGGTTGAGGTGTTTAGGACATGTGTTGAGGAGGAATAGTGGATATATCGGACAAAGAATGTTGGAGATGGAGCTGCCGGGCAGAAGGAGAAGAGGAGTGTGGATGTAGTGAAGGTGGACATGGAGATGGTTGGTGTAACAGTAGAGGAGGCAGGGGATAGGGCAAAATGGAGGCAGATGATCTGCTGTGGCGAAACCTAAAGGGAGCAGCCGAAAGAAGAAGAAGAAGAATTCTGAAATTCTGAAATTTTCTGGGTTTTCACAAGTGAGACTTCCTTTTTATCTATTCCTGGACGATTTGTATGCAGTGCTGCAGAGTAAAAAATAGTGCACCACGTCCTTGAATATTAATTTGGGTTCTTGCCACCAGCATATAGTATCAGTTCCCAACTGGTGATTTCTAATGAAAGTCTAAAGAGTTTGCAAGCCTTTTTATTTGGACATAAAAAACGTCTGTGATAAATCTCTCACATCTGGATGGCAAGAAAATCAGCAGAGGTTGAATGAGTTTAATATATATTATTCATGCTGTCACATGATCACATTCACAACAGCTGTGATTCTGGTTCCAACAACAGTTTGATTTAATTTTGGTTATTTCTGAGGGTGCCAAAACACTAGACAGTACAAGGATGGTGCACTAGATGCATATGCATGCAGATCATGTCTGTCTAGAAGGTGTGCACATGGCTGGAACAGGTGTTGAGTTTGTACAGTTCACAATGCAAAAGGAAATAAGATATTTTGACCATCAGAAAGAAATCTAGTGCTTTATTGGGATTTTATGTGGCAGAATACAAAGTATTTGTGAAGTGAAAAGCAAATTATTATGCATTGTTTTCAAAATAATTTAATAAATAAAAATTTTAGTAATAATTTTTAAAAAAGTTTGGTGTGCATTTTTATTCAGACACCCTGTACCCTCTGATACCCCTTAATAAAGTCTGACCAATTGCCTTCAGAATCACCTAATTAGTAAATACAGGCCACTTGCAAATCATTTATTCTCTGTAAAAGTACAGCTGTATTGTAAAGGCCTCAGAGGTTTGTTAGAGAACATTAGTGATCAAACAGCATCGTGAAATCCAAGGCACACACCAGACAGGTCAGGAACAAGTTGATGAGAAATGTAAAGGAGGGTTATAAAAAATATCCCAAGCAATGAACATCTCACAGAGCACTGTTCAATCCATCATCTGAAAATGGAAGGAGTATGGCTACTGCTACAAACCTACCAAGACATGGCTGTCGACCTAAACTTACAGCCCAGGCAAGGAGAGCAATAACTGAAGTAGCAGCCAAGAGCCCCAGGGTCACTCTGGAGGAGCTACAGAGCTCCCACTACAGCTCAGGTGGGAGAATCTGTCCACAGGACCACTATTAGTTGTGTGCTTCATAAATCTGGCAAGAAGAAATCAATTTTTGACAGAAAGCCAAAAGAAAATCCTGTTTGCAGGTTGACAAAACCATGTAGGGAAAACAGTAAACGTGCTGTGGTCAGATGGACCAAAGTTGAACTTTTTGGCCTAAATACACGGTTAACAACCTGTTAGAGGCTGCAAATGACTTGAGACTGGGCTGGAGGTTCCCCTTCCCGCAGGGCAATGACCCTAAACATACAACCAAAGCTACAATGAACTGGTTTAGATCAAAGAATATTCGTGTGTGAGAATTATCCAGTCCAAGTTCAGACCAAATTCCACTGAGAATCTGTGGCAAGACTAGAAAACTGCAGACACTCTGTCCAATTAGTGGAGTCATACCCCAAAAGGCTTGCAGCTGTAATTGCAGCGATTTGGTGGTCCTTAAAAATATTGATACAAAACCAAGCCACACTTTTCATATTTCATTTATTGAACATTTTGAAAACTATGTATAATTTGTTTTGAATTTTTCAAATTCAAGTTTATGAATATTTTTCAAGGCACTGTATTTTTGCTGGTGCTACAGAACCAAGCAGAGAACATCCATGAAGGCAATCTGGCATCAAACAAAAATGGAAATAGACTGCACTGATGAGCATCTTCAGCATTTTGTATTTTCATCTCCTGCCTGTCGGGTCTCTTAACATGTAAAGATAACAAAGATAAAGCAGTCGTGGTAATAATACCTGCATTGATCAAATAAAAAATCTGAAAGAATTATGATGCTGAGATTTTTAGCTGCTGAATCAGCTAATAACTCACAGAGGATATCATGTGTGTGTGTGTGTGTGTGTGTGTGTGTGTGTGTATACGGGCATGTTTGTAGAGCTGACACAGCAATGGCCACCAGCCTCTACTGTGTAGGCTCCTATGGCTACATCCACACACACCTGGATATTGTATTCATAATGATAATGGAAAGGTACACTTGAATGCCAAGGACCAGAATCTTAGAGAGCCTTTTCCCTCTTAAACCAGGCCTTGGTTTTCTTGGCTGTGTGTTTGGGACTCATTGTCCTGTTGGAAGATGAAATGATGACCCATCTTAAGATCCTTGGTGTTCATCTGTGTACCTATAATTCATCTCTGTACCTTTGATGAACTGATTAGATCCTAACCTTAAAGGGATTTGTAGACCTTGACAGCCTTTTGACCCTCCATGGTTTCTCTGGTCCCTGGTTGCCGTGGAATGCTCCTTTGTCTTTCCCATGTTGACCCTGGATGAGTGCTGTTTACTTGTTTGGGGAGAGGCTTTTATAATCAGAAGAGACAGGGAGAAAAACAAGTGCTCATTGTTCTCAAAACCTCAATTGCTTTTTAATATTTCAGCGAACCAAACCAAATTCTGGTAAACTTTGAAAATATTTTTTTTGCTGCAGTGCATTTCACATGTCCAGGCCCATCAAAAGCTCTGAATGTGTAAACCTGCAAAATCAGTCCATTCCAGCAGACTTTCATCTTGGCCAGTCTCGTCTGTGTGAGTGTGCTCTGGGATTAATGTAAATGTAGTTACGCAATCTGGTGAAAAATGTTCAGTCAGCTTTTTACAGCACCCTCGATAACTGAGTGAAAAACACAGCCGGAGCACAATGAGTCAAGACTGAGGAAGTTCTTCAACAGACTCTGAAACACAATTTCAGATAATGTGTACAGAGGTTTGCTTTTTCCATTTTTGACCATGTAACTTGTTTCTCTCTCTCTCTCTCACTCTCTCTCTCTCTCTCTCTCTCTCTCTCTCTCACTCTCTCTCTCTCTCTCTCTCTCTCTCACTCTCTCTCTCTCTCTCCTCTCCTCTCTCTCCTCTCTCACTCTCTCTCTCTCTCCTCTCTCTCTCCTCTCTCTCTCCTCTCTCTCTCTCTCTCCTCACTCTCTCACTCTCTCTCTCACTCTCTCTCTCCCGTCTGAATTACTCTTAAGCAGCTTTCAATGGCACACAGTTAGTCTCCCATTTCATACAGCAATTTAAATACAGTTAGAAACACTTGTTCAATTATGATAAACAAAAAAAGCTGTGGTAAGACCAGTGGTGAAATAAGCAGTGTGTGTGTGTGTGTGTGTCTTGTGTGTCCTTGTGGGGTGTGCATGCATCGTGTGTGTGTGTGTGTGTGTGTGTGTGTGTGTGTGTGTGTCTGTGTGTGTGTTATTCTCCAGTCACTCCTGACAGAGTGACACCCGTATCACTCTCAGGAGTGCTCATCTGGCGAAAGAGCGGATAAGCTAACACTGCTGCGCTCTCAGCACCATTGCATCACTTACCTCCAACACAACTCACACACTCTCACTATGTCTCTGTCTGTCCCTCCGTGTCTTCATGTCTTTTTATCTGCCTACCGCTCTAGCAGTCTCTGCCTCTCAGTCTGTTTCTCTCTAATTGTCTCTCTCTATCTCTGACTGTTGTCACTGGCTCTCTGATCTGTCCTCTCTATCCTCTCTGTCCTTCTTTTAGTCCTCTCTGTCCCTCTCTTGTCTTCTGCCAATCTGTTCTTCTCTTTGTCCCCTCTGTGTCCTTCTTTTAGTCCTCACTTTGTCTGTCTGTTTCTTTGTCCTCTCTCTGTCCCTCTCTTTTCCTCTCTGTGTCCCTTTTATTGGTCTGCTCTCTCTCTCTCTCTCTCTCTCTCTCTCTCTCTCTCTCTCTCTCTCATTTCAGTGTAATTGAGAATTATCTGCTGTCTAATGTGAAGGAGAATGATTTCTGAATTGCTCAGTCATTTTCTGATTGTGTATTCTCAGCAGTGTGTGGGCTGTGAGTGTCACCTTTTCCTTCTGGCAATCATAGTGAGCTGACTGACAGCTAGGAGTGATGAGATGAGGTCAGAGAGAGCGAGAGAGAGAGAGAGTTCCATCAACACTGCTCACAGAGATTACTCAGTTCCAGGAAATAAGGAGAGTGGGTGTCTGCATTTAGTACGTCAGAGCTAGT
This sequence comes from Acestrorhynchus altus, assembly GCA_034509495.1. Classification (NCBI taxonomy): domain Eukaryota; kingdom Metazoa; phylum Chordata; class Actinopteri; order Characiformes; family Acestrorhynchidae; genus Acestrorhynchus; species Acestrorhynchus altus. The sequence continues at coordinate 17,577,811 of CM067523.1, forward strand.
TTTAGATGATGTGAATTTGAAGTTGGATCCAGAGGTTTATGGTGGTCTGAAAGCTGTTTACTCTGAAGAAGCATCCCTCACATTCATTAGTCCCATGTTTCCAGCTGTACTTCTCTACTGACCTGTGTCCACAGTGGTGGTGATGTTCTTTAGTGGTTACTAGGCGGTTGCTATAGTATTCCAGATGGTTGCTATGGTGTTTCATGTTCAATTTGTTGCTTTGGCACACCATGGTTGGTTTGGTGTTACTAATGTATTTGCATCATTGTGACATCCTTGACATCATTGGGTTGGAATGTTAGGTGGAGTCTGTGCGTAATGTGTGTTAACTACAGGCCCAAACTTGGTTTTCCAAATGCACCTCATCCTTACGGCTCACCTTAATTTCAAATTAAGGGCTGCCCACGTCTGTTATCACGTACATCTATATATGTTACAGTATGTTACATATCTCTTTCACCTTATCCTCACCAGGAACATTTCATTGTACTGTTTGGTACTGCACTGTCCTGTCCTGTCTGTTAAATTGTCCTAACTTGTCTGCTGTGTTATTGTATTTATTGTATTTAGTGTAGTGCTGAGGTCTGTGTTGCACCTTCATTACACGTTTGCACTTTATATTATTGTATTATATTATTGTATTGTTGTTCCACGTTGCACCATGGTTGCACTCTTTCTCTCTCTCTCTCTCTCTCTCTCTCTCTCTCTCTCTCTCTTTCTCTCTCTCTCTCTCTCTCTCTCTGCTCCGGGCATGTGTGCTCACTGCCCCTGGTGTGTGAAGTCACTAGTGTGTATGTGTGTATCACTGTATGAGATGGGTTAATGCAGAGGATTAATACTCTCTTACTCTTACTTTTTTAACCATCAAAACCCCAAAAATACAATTAAATTCTAATGTCTTATAAGTGAAATAAACATTTTCATTTCATTTTCCAAATAAAAATATTGTTTGTTGACTCAGTGTTTATAGAGCTCAAATAATGCAAAAAAGTCCAGTTCGTATCAACAAACACCCCCAAATGTTTTAACTTCAGATTTCATAAATCACTGTTTGTTGAGTAACAACTGGTACAGTTGTTGATCACAGATTTCATGTCTTCAGCTCATCTACCCACTGGGGCAGTCACGTCTTTGCATCGTGCTCTAGACACCACTATTTCTTTTTGATTTTCATTTTAGTGTTTATTGTTAACAGGGTGGCACAGTGGAGTGTGTGTCACATGGGGCCTGGATTGTTGGGTTCGATTCCCACTTAGGTTGCTGTCTGTGAGAAGTTTTGAGTCCTAACTTTTTCCAAGAAAAGACATTTCTTCAGTTTTATGTCTTTAGTTGCTTCACCTGTATTAAAATACATCAGATGTCCACATGTTGGAAGTGTGTTAAAGAAGACAAAGGTTTTTAGTGGGTGTCTTAATTCTTTCACATGACTGTATTTGTTGTGTCTGTAGAAGATGTGACTTGCCAAAAATAGCTCTATCTTCTACGTGTCAAAAGCCCCACAAACAAATCTAACCTGCTTCATCTACCAAGCCTAATTTTTGCGTGTTGCTGCTCTTAGGGCAGCAGTAAGGGATGAAGATGGACTACATTGTGAGCACCATTGTCAAAACTCATTATGTCAAACACCCACACAGGCACTGCTAGTCCCCCCAAATGCGCCCAGTGACATCATCTGCAGCAACGTATGGGGCATGACTCACAGCAAGGGCTGTGTTTAATGTCATCTGTTGAACGCTGAGATCAGGACACAGACGGAGGCCGCAGGATGAATTTAGTTCCTTCTGACATTTCTTCTGAATTTTCCAGATTCAAAGTCCTTCCTCCAAGTCTTTTCTCTGGTTTATCTCCCCTCTGTCCTCTTCAGAACTCAGACATGTTTTTTCAGTGTTTCCTTGCATATATCTTATTCTTTTTCTCACTGACTGTTGCTGGTGCTTCTGGGCGACTTGTTGCATTTGAGGTTTAAGTGAGTTTGGTTCCAAATCTATTTGCCACCGTTACATATTTAGATAAATAATTATTATTAGTCAATAATTATCACAAAATGTTATAGATGTGTAACTTGCATTTGTTTACTCTCTTTCTTTATGTATTTATTTATCCTTATTTTTTATTTAACTTTAGTTATTTATTTATTTATTTATTATCTTTATTTGTGTCTATTAAATATAAAAACAATTAAATGATATGTGATTTCCCATATATATACTTATATATATATATATATATATATATATATATATATATATATTTATATATATATATATATATATATATATATATATATATATAGTAAGGGGCAGGCTATGTTAGAACATACAGGAACACTAGGAGATTTAGCCCCTCTGTCACTTTACCTTAATTGGGGTTGTGGCTTTTTCATAATCATCTTTAATAGACTGGGTGATGTAAATTTTAAAGCTTTATAAATACCCAGACTCCTCTAACCTAACAAGAAACAGTTCTTCTAAGCAGCTGCCTAGCACTTTAAATTAAAAATGGTTGAGGCCCACAAAGAAGGAAGGCTATAAAAAGGTGGCCAGCCTTTTGGGTTATACATGTCATAGTTTGAAATGTAAAAATATAGGAGTTAACAGGAACAGTGGAAGTCAAGATCCAGGTCTGGAAGGTCTGGAGCCTAAGGAAATCAAATAAGATGGTAGGAGCTTAGCAAATGCACAGATGTCCATGGACATGCCTTCAGCTAAACTGTATGCATTGGTGACACAGATGTGCAAATGCACACACACACACACACACACACACACACACACACACACACACACACACACACAGCTTGTCACGATTAGTGATGCATGTAGCTAATAGAAGCTAAGTTGAGTGTATCTGCCCAGAGTATATGGCCACTCTTCCTAGTTGTGGAGTAGTCAGTAGAACACTGAAGATGCACCACCCAGCACATTGGTTAATGAAATGTCTGCTATGTCTGCCCTGGCCAACTGTAAGTGCTATGATTGTGAAATGGAAGTGTACAGTAAAAGCAGCCTCTGCAGTGAAGCAGTTGATCGTGAAATCTCATAACTGGACTGCTGAGTGCTGTGCTCAGAGCTGATACCCATATATTACCACATTGATCATGTGTGAACTGAATATGAAACAGTATCAATATTTTAATTACATGAATATTATATTTTACTAAATAAAAAGGCAGAGAGAAAAATGCCATTTCAAGAACATTTGAAGAAATGCTTAAAATCAGAAATAAAGCAATACTCTAAATTTATGGTCAAATTATTTTTACCTTGCAATAACAATGCAACTGTTGGTGAATAAATAAATAAATAAATAAATAAATAAATAAATAAATAAATAAATAAAGTTTAAAAAGATTCAGTTACAAAAAGGCCTAACATCTCAATTTCCACATTTTGTTATTTATTAAAAAACATTTAACCCAAATGGAAAATGCCTTTGCTATTCTTCTGTAAAGGCCAGATTTATGGAGTACATAGCTAATGGTTGTCCTGTAGACAGATTCTCCCTCCTGAGTTGTGGATCTCTGCAGCTCCTCCAGAGTGACCAAGGGGTCCTTCTCCTAATTAGTGCTCTCTTGCCTGGGCTGTCAGTTTAGGTGGATGGCCATGTCTTGGTAGGTTTGCAGTTCTGCACTCTCCTTCCATTTTCAGATGGATTGAACAGAGCTCCACTCCGTTATTATAGATTTTATACACAAGATAAATGTTTTAATACAAGGGTCAGAATGGGCATCGACACACACGTCACTACATAAACTCTGCTATTGTAATATATTAGAAATGTAAGGTGGGAACAAAACTTAACCATGAAATTAAGTCTGCAATACTTGAAATGAAATACAACAAGCACAATGTTTCCATTAAACTGTAACTTTTTTCATTCCCAGAAATCATTAGACCTTCTCTGAAGGCCTAGAAGGCCCTGAAGGGTTCTGCACTGATTAAATTACCAATAATTCCCCTCACAAAATTTTGCTAACAAAAGCTATTGTGCCTGGACACACACACATGCACACATGCATGCACACACACACACACACACACACACACACACACACACACACACACACACACACACACACACAAACACACACAAACACAGTGTTAATTAGCTGATAAGGTGAATCAGGTGTATTGAGAACACGGAGAACTACAGGGCTCCCCCAGGACCAGGATTAAGGACCACTGTTTTTAAGCATTATGAGAGTCAGTTGCTTGTCCCGTTGCTGTTTTGTATTGCGAGGAGTCCAACTGGTTTGTCCATGACCTCAGGATAGTCACATCTCTGCCATGTTTAATTGTTTTTGTAGTCCAGCATTGACCTGACTTGTGGCTCCTCTGAGCCCATGCTCTCTCTTGTAAAGCATGGCCGAGGGTTGGATTTGTACGGGATGCACATTCCATTTTTTTGTTATGCCAAGAGAAACTCAACATGACTGGACTGAGGCTATTTTGGGGCCTGCTTTGACCCCAACGACCCTTGAGTTGGCACAACATGGCCAAGACACACTCAGACAGGATTACTCCTGGCCATGAGTGACATAAGGCCTCCGCAGCAGGTGTCAGTTAATAATGGATGGGTGTGTGCTAAGTCATGATTCTTGGCTTTATGAAACAACACAAAACATCTGAGGCAGTTTCTACACGCTGACTATGTATCACACACAGACAGGGGCCTAAAGCCCACCGAAGCAAACAGGTCACTCTGACAAGCAGACTTCAGAGAGAATGAGAGAGAGAGGCTAATCTGATGAATTTAGTCAAGCTTCTGAAGCCGCAATTCAATAAAAAAGGCCTTTGAATCTAAAGCTTGCTATGTTCTGACTGCATCCCAGCTCTTTTAATTCTGCAGCCTGATTCAATTAATTACGAGCCCACCGAATCAAAGTTCCTTTCTGAAGTCAAGTTCAGGTATCCAAGATGATTTTGAAACCCATTTTTCACTCTCCGTGGAATACTCTCACATTATTGCAACAAACTAACAGTTTAAAAACACCAAAAGTTTAATTTGATCATTCTTTATGTTCTTTAATTGTCATTCTTTATGTTCATGGTAAGTGTACATGTACAGGTGTATCTATTTTCATGAATCACGATGGGCAGTCTGTATATTTGTACCAGATTTATTTCATTTCTTAGTAAACATCCACAAAACAAGTCAGTCGTATGACTCTCTGGAGTGTTACAAGTGTTTTGTAAAGCACACACAGGCTACCTCACACCTCGTGCAACCTGAGGCCAGGCGCTGATAACAAATGAGCATTTACAGTGAGCTCAACCCTTCCTTATTGTTGCGTCCTGTTGGTTTGAGTTGGATTCTTGTCTGCTTTCAATAAGAAACAGATGTCCTTCTCTCTCTCTCTCTCTCTCCTCTCTCTCTCTCTCTCTCTCTCTCTCTCTCTCTCTCTCTCTCTCTCTCCCCCTTTCCTAAAGCTCTGTGGGCTGTTAATGCATGAGGGTGCCTGTGGAACATTTCAGATAGGAACTGGGTAAAGGTTTCCTGGAACAGTAACAGGGCTGACATCTCTTTATTGGTTCTGCCCCAGTGTGTCATTCCAGCCTCCGTGTACAGTATGCTCGCGCTGCCGGCTCTGTAAAAGTGCTTATTTAGACTCGCTTCCCTCATCCATGCATTTACATTTATTGCAATGTGGGGAATAAAAAAGCGAGTTGTAGTGGTGCAGACTGGTGCGTGTAGCCATATGGCAGGAAAGAGCGTGGAAACACTAAGCAGTGGGAAGTGGGGAGAAAAAGTGCATGCGTCATTTTGCCACAAGCCCAGAAAATAAGCTTTTACTGGGACTTTATTGCTATTTTATAATGGCTAATCAGAGGCAGTAATAGGGGAACATTATTCCTAAAAGAATAATATGATTAAAATTGCATTTGGCTGTTATGAGTATAAAGTTATTTCTGGTCAAACTCAGTTTATTTGGTTATAAAGGTGTTTCTAATTAAGTGTCAGTCAAATACAGCCTCTGCTTTGTGAAATGTAATGATCTTGGAATGCACTTAAATCTGACTGTAGCGTGACATGCTCAGCCCTCATAAAGTTCTGTCTCAACACCCCTGAATTCAGTCTCAACAACACTAAATTCAGTCTCAGCACCCTAAGGTGGTGGTGCGCATGTCTTTTTAAAGTCTTTAATGTCTTTTACATCAGCTCTTAACCCAACTTCACTCACCTTAAGTGTGTGACATATTGCCAAACCGAACTAACATAAAGGATGGTTTGGCTACAAAAACAGCAGCAATCAATTGCAGCCTAAGAGCTATGCTAGGCAGACTGTGGCTGAGGATGAATGTTTCCGAGGAGATGAGAAACTGTACTGTACTCTGTACTGTACTGTTTTTCAGAAACATGGCTAAATAACAAGACGGACTCAGCCTTCCAGACTGACACTCGGCTGCTTTTCCATGTGGACCCCAACCAGCTCTCGGGGAAAGTCCAGGGAGGCAGCTTATGCAACTATGCAAACAAAGGTTGGTGCACAAACTGTGGCCCAGCAACAGTGACTCTGTACTGCAGGACTGCTTTCAATGCACAGACGGGCAAGTCTTCAGGGATTCTGCTATGATAGAGGAGGAGCTGGATCTGGAGGATTACATATCTGCTGTCCTCAAGTTGGTTAAAGATGTCACCAGTTCTGTGACTCGTTACCCGAGGTCTGCACTCTGCTGGAAGCCAGGAATGCTGCCTTCAGGTCTGATGATTCACAGGAACTAGAAGAGAGCAGACTGCAGGTATTATGAGGTTCAAAGCCAGTTATGCATAGAAGATCCAGGGACATCTCTCCTCCCAGGTCCCCTAAATTTATACGTTGTTGACCAGAGGAGGAGGGGTCCCCCCTTGTTAGCCTGGTTCCTCCCAAGGGTTCTTCCTCTAGCTCTGAGGGACTTTTTCCTGAAATAGTTTGTGTCTGTATCCTTTGTTTCATGTGTTGTTGTTCGTCTTCTTATTTTTGATTTCTGTAAAGCTCCTCTGTGACAACATCAGTTGTTAAAAGCACTATACAAATACATTTGGACTTGATTTGCTCTATAAAAGGCTCTCAGAGGCTGCATTTTGTGTCGTGTACAACTTGGTGAGAGATTGCTGACTATTGCTGATTTGCAGTTCGAGCTCACATTTTCTCTAATTCATGGGCACTGTTTTAGAATAAACTAATTTATTCTCTCAATTTATTAGTAGCTCTTTGCTCTTTAGTCATGAATAGACTAGGGTGCACCTACCCAAAACCAAACAAACACACAAAAAGTGCCTGCAAAGGTCTGTTCTTTCAGTTCTACTCTGCTGTATATCTTCTTTAACCTCTGCAGTTTTACAGCTGTTGCTTGTCATAAGTTTAATGTTCTGCTTTCCACAAGATAAGCTGTTCTTCCACATCTTGATGGTCATTTATTTGGTCTGCAGCCACAACAAATACATTTTGATTCGTCAGCCTGATTTTAATGCTTCTGTCATTGGAGGAAATCAAGCCGACTCTAATTAAAAAATGTACAAAATAAAACGAGGTTGAGGAACAATATATAATGACTTTGACTCTGTTCACATGAGATGCTGAACGTTAGGAGAGTTAGAAGACCTGAAGACCAAACTCTGAAATGCTCTGTAATCAGCTACTTGATCATTACCTGCCTTTAATTCTCACAGTGAGTGAAGTAGCTCTGCTGCACAGATCTGCACACTGAGCTTTAAAGCCTACATTCACATGAGCACAATGGACACTCATGGTTTGCAATCCTCTGAATGAAGCTGCTTAAATGTAGGCTGATATTTTTTTACGGGACCTGAGCTAATGTAGGCCACCTGGGGTTGTTTCTTTACAGAAAGTAATAGATGCCAGAATCTTTAGTATTGTGGAGCTTGCAGTCCATAAAAATGACTGACATCACTGTGGTGCTCCTGTCTGACTCCTTCACGCGATCACTCAAGTTTGTGATGATGGAGCGGTTTAGATGCCAGTGTTTCAGGATCCTCCCATGTTTATGTTACCTTCTGATTCTCTCCTTAGTTTGGCTGTTATAGTCAGATCTGCCGGAGTCACTCGCCACACTCTGGTAATGTTTACATTCTCTATTCTCTTTTTGAACATCAAACTAATTCATCTCTGTACCTTTTCCGAGTTAATGATGAACCACCGGCCTGATCTGATTAGGTCCTAACCTCAAGCTCTTCTGCCCCACCTGAGAAGGACCCCAAGCTCCCCTGATACATCTTTATACTGGCTTTCCATCTTCCAGCTACTGGACTTGGACTAGTTTCCCACCCTGCCATGGACATCTGCTCACCCACCATCACCAACTGTAGAAATCTACTGTTACTATTGTGTCCACCAGCGAACTAACATTACTTCAGTATAGCAGAGTAATAGAACAGAGGTGTGGGGGTCCAGTGTCCCCTAACTGTGTATGAGTAGTTTGATCAGAGGAAGACGGGTGCTCCCTCTTGTGACCCTGATTCCTCCCAGGGTTTGTTGCTCCAGCTCTGAGGGAGTTTTTCTTTGCCACCGTTGCCCTTTGACTTGCTCACTAGGGGATCTATTTCTTATCCTTTGTTCCTGTGTTGTTCACCTTTTTATTTCTTGATTTCTGTGAAGCTGCTCTGTGACAACTTCAGTTGTGAAGAGCTCTATACAAATAAATGTTGATTTGATTTGATTTGATTTGATTTGATTTGATTTGATTTGATTTGATTTGATTTGATTTGATCACTGAAAAACTCCAGTAAAAATTACATTGCAGGATATATGATGGGTTTATATTTTATGACATGATATTGTTGGCTTTTTTTCAAGTAAAAGTTAGAATGTTTTCCACATGATTGAAGCATATGGATGGACAGCACCCCTAGCATTTGCCTTGTCAGAGTAGAACTCAACTCTTGAGACCATACTATACATGAGCATCGATACATGATCTTGTCTCTGTTTGTACTTCATTTGGACTCAATCTTGGAAATTGTAATTGAGGCTAGTCGAGTCCAGTGTGTGTCTGAGGTACACATAACTGTTATATACAGATATACACAACTGGATTGCAGATGTGCTGTGATGAGAGAGCTGACGGAACTTCCCCGTCAGCTCCACAATAATGTGGTTTCTGTAGATTTGTAAGTTTAATGTTAGCACAGTAGAGCTGTTCATAACTAGTTAATGAGGAATGTTAGGTCCTGGTTCAATGAAAAAAATCCTTTGATGAAATCAGCTCAAACTGCAACATGACCTGCTCTGCTCTCACAGCTGAACCTACATGCTGAATGAATGTTTTATGAAGGCTCTTACAAAGAATTCATTTATTTCAATGTTATGGAGTCTTCAGATTAGGATTGCGTCTTTCACCCCACTTTATGTAAAATGTGCTGTTTGCACATTTCAGGACTGAAATAAAGGGAAAGTAATGTTAATAAAAAGATCCTGAATCATTTTCTGAGGTCAGCAGATGTTTTAGGTGGAGACGTTTAGCACTGCAAGTCTCCCATTCAACTCGCGTGCAAATGAAGAGTAAAGCTAACCCTGATGAATATAATGTATGTTTACTCACCACTATCACATGGATCTACGCGCACTGTCAAAAAAAATAGCTGCACAAATGTCTGCACCCAGGAAAAAGTGTGGGATTGCAGTTCATTTTTCTTCAGAGAGAAGATAGTGGTTAGCAGGAACAATGAATGGTTAAAAATGTAGATTGATATACACAATATTTATTGATCTACACATACAGAAGTCATGTCTCTCAGTACAGCGTTTAAGGCAACATGCCAGACGTCTAATGGTGTCCTGTGATGATCCATCCTGTGCAGCCTGATGATGAGTGTAGTTGGCTATGATAGCAAAGTCAATAGTATGCAAAACTAAATTAGCACAGCACAGCTATGTTCTCTCAATCAGTAGGTAATATTTTGTAAGATATATCATTTTTGAACATATATACATTGAGAGATGTTCTGTTGAAATTTTTTTCAGCCAAATTCATTTAAAAACAAACAAACAAACAAAAACAATTGCAAAAGTCTGTTGATTTGCTGATTTCCACAACAAAACAACACAAAACAAAAATATCTCCTCAAACTATGCATATGAATTTGTGCATCTACTATATTTCAAAGAATTAGAATATTGTGGAAAAAACGTTTGTGTTCACTTTATTTCAAAAAGGCAAACATATATATTCATTATGTCTGATATTTCAACATTTTTCTTTTCATGACGTTAACTTGTTTGAACAGAGCTGCTGTCTTCCATTTAGTATTTTTTCATGCTTTATCATTTACCCGAGTGCAGTTCTGTGCTTGGCATAAATAACAGCATAAATAAAAGCAGAATAAGAGCACAAGAAGGAAACAGAACACAAACGAGAGCTTTTTTAACAGGATCAACATTTCATTTGAATGAGTTCAAATTGTGTATAATAATAGAGAAATAGAAATTACGGAGGTGGGGGCTGGAGGTGCTCCTGTAGCTCTTATTCCTGCATTTTTGGCCCAAAAGATAATTTAATGGCATTTTCTTTGTCCATCTTTTTCTTCCGTCTCTTCCATGTCTGTCTTTTTTCCAGCTTCCTTTCCAGTTTGGACATGTGGCCTCTGACAAGCATCTGTTTACAGACTATACAGTTAAGAGATTACTGTAGTGTCTGCATGTGTGAACTGATGATGGATGAGAGAATGAGATTGACTTGTTGAACGCTGCTGCTTTTTCTTGGCAGGCCAAGAATTTTAGTAATAAAGTTCCTGCCAGATGCAGAGAACGGGATGATGTGTCTTGCCAAATGGGGGTTGCCAAATGGGATTGTAAGTAGACACCAAGGAAAAGTGCCAGTAGTTGTAAAGATTTAGTGATACTCAGTGATGCAGTTTGTCAATGACAAGAATTTAGACCTGAAGTGCTGATTTCAGCTAACAAAGTGTTACACAAGGCAGCGAGCGCTGTTGCGTTGTGTTGTGTTAGTGATCCATGTGTGTGGATCTGCGAGTACAGATTTGGCTTGTTTGTGCATGTGCTGTCATTGCAGTCACTCTGTGAGTTATCTACTAATGTCTACCGTGACAAACTAGCCTGAGACAACCTGGAATTCTTCAGTAACTGAAGATCCGCCTTATAAAGATAACTTCTGAGTGACACGCAATCTAATTTACACTCCCCATCTCTCCCATTCTCTCAGTCTTTCCTGGCATCGACAGTAAGGGCTGCATCTCATTACGGCCCCATCTATGAATTGGCTTCTCCTGCTTTTCATTTTGTGAAACTGCTCTGCTGCACGTGTCATTGTTACTGAAATACAGGCCAGTGTCATGTTTTATTCATTTAAAGAGACCATATTCTAATATGTTCTTGCAACTATTTGTATTCATGACATTTGTATGGAAGGTTTTCCCGCTAAGGAATTGTGGAGGTGTTTTTTAAGTATTTCAGAACTTGGCTTCATATGTAGACACCATAAAAAATAATAAATAAGACTTTTTTTTTGTCTCTCAAAGCAACATTTTTACAATCTTTGAAACAGTGGGTTATTATTTTGAGATAGTAGGCCAAAACATTGAGGCAGTGGTTCATGGTTTCCTAATGGTAAGTCAAAACTTTGTAATATGTCATTATTTTATATACTAATTCAAAGTTTTTGAAATTCTATATAATTAAAAGTGCTACACCAAAATGATAATTGATATAAATTCCTTATTTTCAAGGAGTCATTTTTTAAGATGTTAGATTCAAGCTTTGCAACTTTTTGTCCTTGAACTAAGATTAGTTTTAGAAGCAGAGTAAAGACTAAAAGGTGCATAACATTGCAAAACAGTACAATTACAGGCATCATTGTAGCTTGAACGTGTGTCAGAATTATGCTCATTTAAGGTAATGTACTTTACAGCTACTGTAGTAGTGAAATTTGGAGCGAGTGCATTCGTAAACACGAAAAATATAGTTATACCTTAAATGCAGATGCAGCTGCACAGAAAAGGAATGAATTCAATTCGGATTATATAGCAGCTATTACAGTATGTCAGTACTCTGTCAGGCAGTAACTATAATGTAACTAATTAGGCCATGCAGCGCTCATATTCTCTAAGCTTAATCCATGCACAAATGGTCAGTCGAGTGTAATTGTATTGTTCTGGAATCTTTATAAGCTCCAGGCTAAACACAGTTTTCCATTGGTCTCGATACTTTCCCCAGTCTGTTTCAGACACAGCTGCCTATGACGCTCTGCAGACTCTCTGGGAGCATTAACCTCTTCTGATCTCTTAGTTTATCTACAGACCGCACTGGTTAAATAATGCAATGCAGTATAACATATTGTTGTGGTGCCTGTGAGTCATCTATAATAGATTCAGTCATATTAGAGCCTTAAGAGTCTTAGATAAGAGACACTGAGCACCTTCAGAACTAATGAATGATGATTCAACCGTCGGCCATCCATCAGCTGTTGAACTGATTCAGTTTACGAGCTGCTGGTTGTGTCCGTATGGCTTTTAACGCAGAAGTGCTGCACTCGATTCACTGCTGGTCTTTTCACTTTGCCACCCAGCTTCACTAGAGCTGAGTCATGATCGTGTGGAAGGAGTGACTGACTGGCATTTGGTGGGCAGTGACTCAGGCTGGAAGAGACTGTGTTTATAGTACTGCTTACACACACACACACACACACACACACACACACACACACACACACACACACACACACAGGAACAGAAAGGAAGAGTGAGTGAGGTGGTTATGGTGGGTGTTACATAGCTGTGAAGGAGCCAGCAGCGTGGGAGGGATCCCAAAGAGCACACACTCTTTTCTAACATTGTCCAAAACATTCGCCCAACATTCAGGCAACGTCTGGGATCGTTACATAAGCTTGTACGCTTTGTTCTGGATGGAATATTCAATATCTTGAAGAGTACATGTCTTTTTACACTATTAACCACTTCTAGAATATGAACTGCCTTTCAGCAGTATTTTCTTTATTGGTCCTTGTCTTGTTTACTAAGCCTTAATAAATATCCCATATCGACAAAAGTATTGGGACACCTGTGCATTCACTGTTTCTTCTGAAATTTAAGGGTATTGCACGCTTAACCTTTAGATCCCGAGGCTGATTTTGTGGGATGCTTTCACAGTTTGACATACTTTGATGTACAGAAAAATAGATTTATAGGAGACAGTATGTCAGATATCATAATGAGGAGATCATAGGCTATTCAAATTTGTCTTCATTTGAGTTATAAAAATTAACAGTTATTTATGACTATGCGTTGATCAAAAGCTTACTTATGTATGTATGTATGTATCAGCATTATCCCTTTTGAAATGTGAATACTGTGCACGAAGAGAGCAAACCTTCCTTCCATCACTGTTCAGTCAGTCTGTATGCAGGTCGAGCATGTACATATGGACAGAGCCATGAACCTGCACTGGAAGCTCCTTTGGCATTAAACTGGGATTTATTTCAGGTGTGAATTTTAGCTGTTTTAATCCTACTTTACAACTTTTAACTTTTTTGTTTTGTTGCTTTTTGTATTTGTATTTCATTGTGTCTAATCTGTCTGATAAAGAAATCAGACTTTGAGTATTCAGCAGGACTCTCTCCTGTTTCTCTCTGGAGTTTCTCTATTTCAGGGCAAATTCTGGAAGTGGCTGGAAGGGTTGACCACTACACTGTGGAACTCACCACATCCAAGTGGAGCTGCAAGCTAAACCCATTCCATCAGGCTTTTTTTGTGAGGCCTGAGAGGAGACTGGAGTACAGGATTAGAAAGGCCTGCAATGCTGTCTTTACTGAGGACAGTAATCCAGAACCGGGAGTGCACTGATGTCATTTTTTTTTACCAACTGACCATTTATTGAATGATGTATGTCAAAGCTTGACCAGAATGACCACAATGACCAGCAAGACTAAGCTCATGAAACAATATTTGCATACCATCATTTTAGTAATGTTTAACCATCTAACCACTAACCATCAGGCCATTCTTCTCACACTTCTGCCTGGCTTTGAGTCTTACTAATTGATTTAGCCAACAAACTAATGAGCAGTGTTTATCGATGGACAAGTCTTTCCGATGGCTTTCAATAATTTTATTCTCTACTCAATATCAGGAATCAGTAAATATTCTAATAACAACATTTATACATTTTAAACGTAAAGATGGGGAATACTTTATGATTTAGACAAAATGTGAAAATCAAAAACTATGTTTGAATTTTTTACTGTTAATTAACTGCCATATAGAGCAGTTATATTACAGAACATTCAGTCTGTTCAATGTGGCTGTCTGCCAGTGTGTGTGTGTGTGTGTGTGTGTGTGTGTGTGTGTGTGAGAGAGAGATGTGCTTCTTATCCCACACAGATATTTGCAACAATACAATATTATAATTTTAGTGAATGAATGATATTTATTTGACTGCGTAAAGAAAACAAAGATGATGTTCCATATTCTTTTTGAGAATTTATCTTCACACCAGCAAGAGTAATCAATTAGAGGCTGTGTTCAGACTGCCAGCCCAACCCCAACTGTAAAAACACATAAAATCAGATTTTTGAGAATCAGATCCAAACCAGAGGTGATCAGAAATGCGACTACAGTTGGATTTGTACAGATGTGTCTCAGTCTGGATGGACTGACTGCTCAAATCAGATTTCAAAGTGTGTTGTGCATCATTAGCAACACAACAAATGAAGACCATGTCAATTCCAGAGTGATGAAAGTGCAAAGATTCAAGATCACCAGAGTCTACACTGACTAAATATAACACACCCAGACAGAATTGATGCAAAGCTGGGCGTGAAGTTGTGTCAGAGTCAGATATGTAAATAATTACAGGTGTGGTCTGATTAGACACAAGGTCTTGGCACAAGAGAGCATAAAAGACCTTCCCTTACTGCCCTAGGCTATCAGAGGCTACTTTTTGGTAGTGCAACTCTTGGTGAGAGACTGTTGACTGCTAGACAAAAAGAAATGTTGGTGTCATGTCACCCATTACATGTCCTGACACTAATAGCCAGCCATCATCCCCTTCATTTGCAGTGGTGTCGTGAAGAAACCTGGACTGAACTGGAATCGTGATGAAACCAGGTTATGAAGACCTTATGGTGAGCGCATACACATGCATTTAAGACTTTTATTTATTAGGAAATGTAAAAACTATGTATCATTTTCTTTTCACTTCATAATTACTTGCTACTTTGTTTTGGTCAATTGTATAAAATTCCAATAACATACATTGAGGTTTGTGGGTGTAACATGAAAAAATGTGGAAAAATGATATGGGTGTGAATACTTTTTCATACTTTATGAAATTATCATTTATATTTCATACTTATATTTCAAGATGCTTAACCCTGTGGTTTTACCCCCTTTTGACACCTCTACTCAGCTTCACAGCCTCCTGCAACCTCTTTCTCAATTTTTCCTACTGTGTGGCTTGTGGGCTCGTACTCCTACACACACACACACACACACACACACACACACACACACACACATACACATATATATATATATATATATATATATATATATGCAAGCTACATACAGTAACCTCAAAGGATCTGCTTTAAGAAACAAATCTAAGTTGCCTGTAGTCTTTTAGTATTGATCTACTTCTCCTAATTTCCAGCTGTTAAACTGTTTTCTCCTTTTATAGTCTCTCAGTTATGGTTCATTTGGTCCCTGTCTTCTGTCCAACTCTCTCCTACACCCTTCTCGTGCCCAGCATATCCAATTTACTGCTCCAGGCTAGTACCTACTGAGAGAAATATGCCCCTTTCAACCTATCCTGTCTTAGACCAATTGTCTTAGCGAAAGGGCATCTCACACCTTGAGATGACCCCTATCAGATGGTTGTCTCCCACCCTTATGTAACGATCTGAACCTCCAGTCTCCTGACTCCTGTATGCCGAATTTCTAACACTACCAACAGAAGTCTTGTTTTGTAGAGGTCATGCTTGAAAGGTTGTTTTTTTTTTTTTCAGCAAAAGAATTAAAGAACCATTTTTGGTTCACTACAGAACCGTGTTAATATAAGGAATTAGTGAATCTGAGAAACAATTTAAAACTTTAAACCTTCACTTGATGCTTTAATGTAGAATTTCTTCACTCTCACACATCTCCTTTACTGTTTTTTTTATCAATTAACTGGTTCTTGCCCAGCCTATTCTTCTAATGCATCTCAAAACAGAGAATATGATCAAAAACATTTATCATAGTTTAATTCTAAACAATAAATATTACAAAATATTTATATATGTTACAAAATGTATATATGTTTCATTCGGGTTTCTTTCAGAATTTATCAGTGATGTAAAATATGTTCTGAAATGATCATTTAACCTTTAATTTAGAGTATTTTGGTCTCGGCCACCAGCAATATGTATGGAATCTGATCTGACACATGCCCACATTCTAGAACAACGTATAAAGTTGCTCATATCTGATTCAAAAAGATTTGACATTTGAAATTGTCCACATAGCCATGACAAATCTGATCTGGGTCACAATGAGGCAATAAAGGTAAACTTGTCTGATTCAGACCTGAGAAAATAAATGTAGGTATGAAAGTTCCTTCAATTACCTGATCCGGCTGATCAAATCATCAGACTAGCTGACTAGTTTGATAAAGCTGGCTGATCAGTTTGATTAAGCTGGTCATACTGGTTGACCAGTGTCAGGCTGATCATGCTGGTTGACCAGTATAATAATGCTAGCCACAAGCCTTAAAATACTGGTTGACTAGCATGGCCAAGTTGGTCATGATTTGTAGACTAGCTTTAGCATCAAAGACTGAAAATATACCCTGTGCTTCATCAGTAAGAGTCAGCAAGACTGATGAACTGAACTCTTAACTTAACTCAATTAAATCCCAGTTTAAATGACAAGGGAGCTTCCAGTGCATGTTTACTGCTCTGTTCATGTGTACATGCTCAACCTGAATACAGACTCTGACTGATCAACAAAGGGGCAGATCTCATGGCATTGCTGACCCAGATATTGGGTTATAGACGAAAATGAGAAGGGAGGGGCTGTTTGTTGTAAATTTCAGAATAAAAGTCCTGAGAAGATTTAATACTGATTCATTTATAATGAACAAAAATAATAAAGTTCAGGTTGTTTGTTTTATTTGGACCACTGTCAATTATTTTGAAGAAATCTATTATTATAAATATCCTTTTACATCTGCTCTGAGATCACTGCACTCATCTTAAGCCTGTGACAAAGAGTCAAACCAAACTTATTAAAATAAAGGATGATTTGGCTACAAAAACAGCAACGATGGATCACATTTGTAGCTGCAGTCTGCCTAGTGTAGCTCTAAGACTGACATCAGCATGGTGGAGCAGAGGGTCGTGTTTGGATGTCTGAATGGGAGTTGACTGCAAGTAATAAGAGGGCCAAAGCCACATACACACAGAGGATTCAGGGACATTTCTCATGCCAGAGCATGTGGAAGGGCATTAAGTGCTTCACAGACTATAATACCAGAAATACACATTGCCCTAGGTATGCCTGATACTCTCAACAGGTTCTACACCCAATTTGAGGATGTAAACATTACCAGAATGTGGCGAGTGAGGAGAGAACCAGAAGGTAGCATAAGCATGGGAGCATCCTGAAACATTGACATCTAACCACTCCACCATCACAAACCGGAGTGACCAGGAGAAGGAGTCAGACAGCAGCACCAACATCCAAGTTTACCATAAATCCCAGTGCACTCCCAGAACCCCTGGATCTGCAGCCTATAACTAAGCTGAGACAGTAATTACCAAATTCTACACTGAACAGGTTAGTTTCCAACCTAGAGTTGAAGATTGAGACTGTGTCTGAGTCTCAAACATTCTCTGGAAGGTTAGTCCAGGGTTTGTAAGAAAAGGTTCTTCCCCCTGCTGAGGGCTTCTGAATTCCACAAGAACTGATTCACACTGCCCTCAACCCCCATGGAGTGGAAGGATTCCTATGTGCATATGCTCATTGTGGACTTCACATTTGCTTTTAACACCTTGATTCCCCAGACCCTGGCTCATAAACTCCTCACATTCAAACTGAGCTTCTCGCTTTGTAATTGGATCCTGGACTTCCTGACCAACAGGCCACAGTCTGTGAGGATCCACAACATCTCCTCTTCCACTATAATCCTCAGCACTGGTTCCCCTCTCCTCAACGTATCTCATGGAAGCTGCTCTGCTGCAGAGAGTGGTGAACGCTGCACAGAGGACTGTTGGAGTCAGCCTCCCCACCACCATGGACATTTACAGTTCCAGATGCAGGAAGAGGACCACTTTATCAGCACTTTATTCATGCTGCTCTTTTCATTCTCTTCACCATATATATATATTCACACAAATCTACTCACAACTGTGCTGTTTACCACACCTTATTATAATTTTTTCTCTCCTCATATTTTTATTTACTGTTTACTTGTTCCACCTCATGTACCACATGTAATGTGATTCACAATAAAGTCTTGAATCTTGAGTCTAGTCCACTAGTCTACGTAGCGTCCTACCTTTCTGTGGGTTGCATAACTCATTTAGAGACTGTAGGATTTCCTATAGAACATAAAGTAGAACTTGTAGTTAAACATTACTGCAGCTTCATGAGTAAATCACAGGGAAGAGTTTATAAGAAAGTTCTAAATTTATATAAATAAGAGCATAAACGCTAACTCATGGCTTAGTGGGTACCTTCAGCTTAAAAGCGTGCCAAGAGATATGATCCTCTGCAACAGGCTTTCAAAAATGCTAATTACTTCACTTGAATCAATTATATATGGTGCTCAGATCATAAATCATCCTGTAGCAAGTGCATTTATCACCATTCAGCAGTGCAGGAGAAGGTCAGAGCACACCTCTGCTGTTGGCTTGCTGATTACTCAGGCCCAGCCGAAGAGCCCATCGCCTACAAAACCCCCTCCACAGTGGAGAGATGAGTGTGTGGTTACGAAATGCTTGCTGGGGCACTCAGCTGCTTGGGCAAGTGGCAGAACGGAGTGAAGGATTTCTGGCTCTATAGATCTTCAGGGCCTAATGTGCCAAAAGTCCCTTAAAAAGGGGGGAAGTCCAGAAGGCTGGGAGACACCCATACAGAAAAGGTTTGGGAAAATATCATGGGCCTTGAGTGATTTGATAAGAACTTCATTGGCATTGAGTCCCTTGTCCCAGGCTATTGATCTCCAACGGGGTGATGTGATGAGGGAGGCCAGAGGGAGGCAGAGTCTATAGTATGAGAAGCTCAAAAACAAGGCCGAGTAAGAGCACCGCTGCCAGGGATTATTAATGAAGTGTGGACTGGTTGGCAGACTGACAATAGAGATGCTCGATTTCATCAAAGAGAGTCATTTGCCAGCAGACGTCCATAAGAGCTTCCTAGTATAGAGTAAAGCTTTGTTATTATACTATGTAAATGTAATTAGATAAGTGAATCCAATATTTAACCATTCATTCATGTATACTGTTACATGACGACAGTGACTACAAAATAAAAGTGTGTCTCTAATTCAGGTTTCTTTAACAACAATCTCCAAAAGTTTCTTTTTTATAAATAAAATATTTTAGATGCACACAAAGAAAAGTAAGCACATTTTGTATTTAAGGGCTGAAGTACAACACTGAAGTACAACAAAGTATGCTTCAGTGAAAATATTTTGTTATACCCGTACTAGGTGTTGTTTGGTACGCAAATGTTAATATTGTACCTTTGATAGTACATTTATGAAAGATGTTACTACAGCAACAGTAAATAACAATCACATACAAAAACATGATACATGACATCATATTAATTTCCCATAGATGCCATTTGTGTGCATACTTGGAGATTATAATATATAACATATATTGGTCAAAAACTTATACATATAGAGTGGCAGGCAAAAGCTTGGGCACCCCTGGTCAAAATTAATGAATGAAGCAAGTTGAAGATGAAATGATCTCCTAAAGGCAAAAATCTACACATCCTTTGTATTATAACCAAAAAAATTCATTTCTTCACCTTCACCACACATTTTCAAAATAACAAAAAAGGAAAAGGGTTTGTGTAGATGTTTTCCAAACTGATGCTGATGCTTCTGATGACCCTTCCATGAAGGCCATATTTGTGCAGGTGTCACTGAACAGTAGAACAATGACCCATAGCTCTAAATCTTCCTGAAGGTCTTTTGCAGTCAAGTGGGGGTTCTGATTTGCCTTTCTAGTAATCCTTTGAGCAGCTGTCTCTGAACATTGTCTTGATTTTCCAGACCTTATCTTGACCTCCACAGTTTCTATAAACTGCCATTTCTTAATTACATTTTGAACTAAGGAAATGGGAAACCGAAAACTTTGCTTACACTTCTCTGCTTCTCCTGCTTTGTGGGCCTCAACCATTTTCATTTTCATAGATCTAGGCAGCTGCTTAGAAGAACCCATGACCCCTTTTTTTTTTGGGACAAGGTTACAGGAGTCTGAGTATTTATAAAAGCTTAGAAATCTGCATCACCCCGCCTTTCCTAACAATGATTGGGTACAAGCCATACCCCCAACAGGCTAAATAAGGTCTGACAACCTGGTCAAAGTTATCTGAGCGGTTAAATCTTCTAGGGTTCGCATACTTTTCCAAAGATTCTCCTTCTCGTTTTTTCACTCTAAAATTTTATAAAACAAAAATAATACACTGGTATTTCTTCAAATGTTGTACTGTATTTTCGACAGTGTCAGAAGCATCTTACCCAGGCTAAGGAAAAAAAAGAACTGTTCTGTTGCTTAATGCTCCACAATCCTCATTTTAGGTGAAAGTTACTTCTGCATGTCATTTGTAAATCAAGAGTCCTAGAGTCTAAGCTCAAGCTCATGGAGTCTGGAGGAAGTGTGAAGAAGCATATAATCCAAACTGTCTGAAGTCCAGTGTGAAGTTTCCATGTATGTGATGGTTTTGGGGGGCCATGTCATCTGCTGGTGTTGATCCACTGTGTTTAATCAAGTCCAGAGTCAATGCAGCATCTGCTGACAAGCTTTATGGAGATGCTGATATGCTGATTTCCAGGACAAAACATCTTATTGAGATTCTGGATTTTTGACTTTTTTAGATGCTCTAGTATCTCTGGGATATACAGACATACAAACTTCAATCATAAACCACCAAAGGCAGATCACATGAGGTCTGGTCCAGATGTCAGTCAACGACTTTGTGACACTATTTAGAAGAAACATCTGTTTGGATTACAGAGCAGGACTCTCTGGAAAACCCCCCCCCCCCCACACACACACACACACACACACACACACAGAGAGAAAGAGAGAGAGAGAGAGAGAGAGAGAGGGTATAGTGTAGTACTTTTGTCACTTATTTTGTATTTATTATTGCCCTTATTGTAGATTTTCTTGTTGTTGTTGTTGTTGTTGTTGTTCTAATGCTTTGGCAATATTGTTTTCATTACAGTCATGCCAATAAAGCTAATTTGAATCTTGAGAGATAGATAGAGAGAGAGAGAGAGAGAGAGAAAGAGAGAGAGAGAGAGTGTGTGTGTGTGTGTGTGTGTGTGTGTGCAGGAATGGGTAGTTGTTTAGGCCAGCTATCATTAATTCAGGTTAATGACAAGAGTGGAGGAAATGTCTTTAAGGACAAATGTGCCATCTGTTTGCAGCATGTGTGGCTCTACCCCCCAGTAAACCAAACACAGAGCTAATTTTACATCAGCACTATCTGATCTGGATTAGTTTTACGAAAGGAGATTCTGTAGCGTAATTTGTACGGAATTGATTGGCCAATTCGTTACAGGATAAAGTTTCTGGGTAATTTCCCAAAGTGCTCATGGATTGTCATTGATGAGAGCTGTGTTTGTTGTAGAATACTAACTAACACATTAAATACCGAAAGGTCGTAAAACACAAGAGTGTTTAATCAGGACAGCTATTACTGAAAAGGCTGTTCTGGAGAAATTTTGAGGAGTTAAGGAAGATAATTCGCTCTGACATTCCTACTGTCAGAGCTGAAATGGAATAAAAACTTTAAACTAATCCAGCTTGAAACTTCAGCCACTCCACCCTGCTTTCAACACAGTGTGCAAGGGTTGGTAGAAACAGAACCCATGTATTAATATTACATATTCAGGATGCAGGATGGAGATGTTTGTGGTGGCACTCTCAGTCCACTCCTTGTGAAGTTCTCATAGCTTCTCAATTTCAATTCAAATCCTCTGAAGGCTGAGGACATCGCTGTTGCTCATGCACCGTTTCCCACCACATTTTCCCCTTCTGGTCAACTTCCCATTAATAAGCTCTGATACAGCCCTCTGGAAACAACCAGCAATGACCTTCTGTGGCTGACCCTCTTTGTGGAGTGGAGCAATGACCATCTTCTGGATGGCTGTTAGGTCAGCAGTCTTGCCCATGATTGTGGTTGTGTGTGCTGAACTAGACACAGTATTTATGCTGTTTAAACAGTGATTTACTAAACTGGAGATGGATTTCTGGATCTCGTGAGCTATAAATCACAAAACATGTAATCAGTATAAAACATGACAGTTTATCTTTTTTAATTATATTCTGAAGAAAATGAACTTGTTCATAATTTTCAAATTCCTAGAGATGCTCTGCTATACCCGAGGGATCCCAAATTCAGCTAAACAGTTTTTTCCTGTATTAAATTTGACATTTCTTCTATGGTTTCTTTTGCTGCAGTTCACTGGGAAGGCAATACTTCTACGTTCCCATCAAATTGTTTTAAATTAGGCATTAAAAATCAAGTGAGCATGAAAAGCTCTTAGTAGATGATATTGGCTGTAAAATCTAAACAGCCCAGGTAGGAATTCTGTGTCATTCCTCTGAGTGCAGTTTGAAGGGTCAGTTACCCTGTAGGACAAAATATGGGGTATAAATAGGAGTATAAATCTTTAGTGGCACACTCGCCTGCTGAAACGGATTTTGTCTCATCTTTATTTAATCACATGACTTTAAAAAGACAAGGAATCGAAAAGTAATGGAAAGTAACTAGGTTATGTGACTTTAATTTAGTGATCTTTTGCAGTGGGTTACAGACTGGAATCCTAGCCTTGATGGTAAGAAACAATGGCAAACTGGGACATGTGAAAGGTGTGAATTCTATACGCTGTAACTATTAGAAATATATCAAATGTGAAAGTGACACAACTGAACTGCTGGACTAAAGGACTGGAATCTTTTATATTCAGTGCAGCTTTCTTGCAAGGTCAAATGTGGATGCACACACTTTCATAAGTCTGTCTCTGTCCCTGAAAATGCAGTCACTCAAAAATAATTGTTTTTGTAAATGGGTGTGTATCTCTCCAGGGAAGGCGTGTCAGAAGTGATGGTTCATTGTGTAAGAACATATGTCACAGTAACACTGAGCACTGACAGTCACGTGCTTTGATACAATATCACATTTGCTCTTTATTTGAGCTTTTCTCACATAATATATTGGATATTCCTGCTACAGTAAAGCCCCATACTGTCTGTAACGTTTGCTTTTAAGCATATTTAAGAGCTAAATCTGGGATGATCAAGGATAAAATACATTGCGTTGTGACATGAAGCCACCATACTAGTCCTGGAAAATGACTGGCTGTTTGTGGATGTAATTACATATTAATATTACATGTAATTACATACCAAAAAACGCAGTTTATGATCAAGGCAAGACATTAGGTATTAGGAATGTAATGATACATAGTGGCCTAATATACAGTAGATGAATATAATGCTGTCATCTTTTCTTTTCAGATAAACAGTCTGAAAATGAAACGTATTAATATGTTAACTCTGTTGGAGGGTTAATGGACAGCTAACTGTCCATTAATGGACAGCTAACTTTAGACACCATTAAGATCAGGACTTTGACTGGGCCAATCCAGAACACTAACTTAATTTTTCTTTGCCAATCTTTGGTAGAATGACTTGTGTTGTTAGGGTCATTGTCTTGCTGCATGACCCACATTCTCATGAGATTCAACTCATAGAAGCAGATGAGCATGTTTTTTTTTAGAAAGCAGCAGATTTCTCCTTGCAACCCTCCCATAAACATTAACTTTAGCCAATGTGAAAAGCATTTTTTTGTTTTGAAGTTCCCTTGAATTCCTTTGTGAGCATGTGTCCTATTACACACCTTACTCTTGGCAAGATAATAATGGTCTTGAATTTATTCAATTTGTACACAGTCTGACTGTGGCTTGGTGTTGATTTGACTGTGTGCAAACTCTCATGAGCATCCACAACTCTTTTTCTGAGCTCCTCAGAAATCTCCTTTGGATCATTGTCATCAATAAATAAAAGAGCAAGTGTAATATTTTTGTCTCATTTGTTTGATTTCATTCTCCTTTTAAATTATTTGCAAATTCATGCATAAATAAAGAAAATTATAAAGGGCTCACCAACTACTGTATATCTGTGGTTTACACTTATTTTCGTGGACTTTCTCTCAGTTATTCAGAGCTCTAATAATATGTGTATATAGTTGGTCACTCCATATGACTGAAGCCCACATATTGTCTCACGTAATGTAAAAACAGCTTTATGTGAAACCCTGGATATGCAAATAGAATATAAACTTCATAGCTTTCATGATTCCCTTTCAGTATGCATTTGTGTGTGTGTGTGTGTGTGTGTGTGTGTGTGTGTGTGTGTGTGTGTGTGTGTGTGTGTGTGTGTGTGTGTGTGTTTGTTTGTGTGGTTGAGAGAGCTCAGTTGCGGCATCCGTGGTGGAACAGTTGGCATCTCTGTTAGCTTTCCTGGCAGCTGCCTGAGGGGAGAGCACTGGGTACGAGACGATTCGCCATCTGCCTCATGTGCCAGGCTCTCAGCGATTCTCACCAACACACACACACACACACACGCACACACACACACACACACACACACACACACACACACACACACACACACACACACATGCACACATGCACACACAGCCCTGCCCAGTCAGAGAGAGTTTCACTGAAGGCTCCTGCTGAGCCTGGGTCTCAGGCACTTCCTCACTGCAGAGATGGAGTATCTGGGAGCTACACATTAGATCACAGTGATACCTTTTGGGGTCACACTAGAACACATGGTCAGAGTACATAAGGTTGTAGTGCTTGTCATATTACAGTCTTTTCTCAGTGTCACAAATACTGTAGTTCAATTTCTCCTTTAACTTCAACAAGATGTTTTAACAAGATGCTTAAATCTCTAAAAGTAATGGGAGATGAAGCTCCAGCCCCACACATAGAGGTCAGAGGTTGGTCCTTTACCAGAAAAAGCCCTTAAGCACAGGAATTGACTAGGAGACAATTTCAACCCTGGAATTTTTTTTGATGTATAATGATGTCTGATGATGGCCATGCACTGGGGAGGCACTGACTAGGATCAAACATTGGAAGCTAAGATTTCCGTGCTTTTCCTTGCTGGAGCACGGCATAACACATACCAGATATTGGTATTTTCAGGAGATCTTAATTTGCAATGTAAATATTACAGAATTTAGATATTTGTATGAATATGAATATGTTGATCAAAAATATACTTATATATTTATACTTGTATTTATATGTATTTTTTTTGTTTGTTTGTTTCTTTTCTTATATGGACTAAAAAATTCACAATCTTGTTGGAAATTGATCATCCAGAGTGTTTTTGAGCTGAAAATGAAAGATTTCTAATTAGTTATCTGTAATGATTAGATTGTCAAGTACGTGTATGACAGGTTCTTCAAAATTCTTGACAATGGTCCAAAAAAACCCCAAAAAAAACAACCTGAATGTCTTTTATTATTTTTGATATTTATGTATGTATCATACTGTCCCTTTTCAGTACTTTAATTCTGAAATTTGGTCACTGTGAGCAAAGAAAGAGAGCAGCCCCTCCCTTCTCATTTTCCTCTATATTTGGGTCAGTGATCTCATGAACCCCATCCCCTCTGGATGATCAGTTGGCATCTGCATGCAGGTTGAGCATCTTAGCTGTTTGGTGGGCTGATTATTCATCACACAAAAATGAGGGTCTTATAGTTTGTAATGATATGTGATATGTCATGTTACCCCGATCCTGAGATATGAAACCTAGACAATGGGCATGTTACTGCCCACAAAGTATGGAGAGTAATGTCTTGGAAGAACCATTTTTGATTCAATAAGGTCTACTCTGTTGCTGGAAGACGGACTGATCCTGGACTTTCTGTTTTTCTGCCCTGAGTCAGTTTTATTTCAACACATATGAAAAACAACAACAGTCATACTAGGTCTGCTTGATTCCAGAAGAAGTCACTGGACTGTAGAGCAAGTGTATCCAAGGCCCATAACTGTACCTGGCCCAGTGATTCTTCACCTCTTGTTTATGTGTGACATCACTACTTCTTCAAGCACCTCATGGCCACTTAGGTCAGAGACACTGTACTGTTACTCACCCAGGCGTGTTGCTTCATTTTTTTTGAGAAGATTACAGTAACTGCTCTATTGAGCTGTAACATTTGATCTGAGAAGCTGAAAAAGTCTGAAACAGCAGAACTACTCCTACTTCCAGAACATGCCTGCATGACTGGCCATTATGTGTTGTAAGACTGAACCCTTTTACTTTCAGCATTGTCAATTGTTAAAGCCATGAAATGCAAATAAATCATAAAAATAAAAAAATGATAAATGTTTTAAAGGTCCAGTGGAATCTCCATTCTGGGGGTAATTTAAAGAGATTCACTGATCATCTATCTGGTCAGTCACTTCTAGTATACTTTGCTTAGCAACAGATTCCAGGCAAATGCTAAATTGTCATACCCTTGAACTGTCTTCATAATTCAGAATCACATATTAAATTGCATTTTTTTCATAGCATTTGTGGCCCCAAGGTAATGTGAAGAGCCTGTGATTGAAAATACCAGAGAATGGGAAATAATTGCACTTAAAGTTTTCCAATTATGATTGCACAAATCCAGCCTCCCCTAATTTTACATGTTCAAGGTTAGGACTGAGTAGAATGCAGATGAAAATGAAAAGCAGAGGATTTCGGAGTAAAATATTATTCCTGTGCATAAGGAAAGAGTTGAATTATTATCATTTTTTTTACTACAAATGAAATCTTTTTAGGTAAAAATTGAAATGGTAAATAGAGAGTACATCACTAAAATAATTATTTGATCTCTTTTTCTGTAATAAAATGTAATAAAACTATCTTCTCTATAAAAGAAAAAAAATGTGTAGACAGAACTAGGCTGCTAGTACAACTCTGAGATGTGTCTTATACAGAAATTCAACACAACCATTGTTGCGCATCAGGAGTGGACAGGAGGAGGAGAACAGGAGACAGGTGGATGATGTTGCATGGTGCCAAAAGAACCATCTGCAGTTGAACACTAGAAAGATGGTGGTGGACTTTCACAGGTCTGGACTACCCCCACAGCCAGTCTCCATTGAGGGGGTTGATGTTGATGTGGTTGGGACCTATAAGTACCTCAAACTGCAACTGGATGGCTTAAAGGACTGGTCAGAGTGCTCTGACACTGTACAGGAAGGGTGTGCTGTGGTGTGCTGGGGCAGTATTATCAGGCACCCAGCAATGTGTGCAATTTAAACATTATATTGTATTATATTACATTATATTGTATTAGATTAGATTAGATCAGATTAGATTAGATAGAAGTTTATTGATCCCTTGGGAGGGTTCCCTCAGGGAAATGAAGGTTCAAGCAACAGCATCAATACAGTAAAGCAAAGAATAGATAGAGATTATAGAAGATAATAATTTAGTAAACATACACTATAGCAATATATAGAATATATGATATAGCAACTATATTACAATATACAACATAGATAGTGGTCGGGTTGCAGGTTGCAGGTTACTGGTTACTAGTTTATGGTTACTGCTCCTTCCTATCCTCTGTCCTCCTGTTACCACTCCCCCCCCCCCCAGAGAGGAGTTGTACTGTCTGATGGCGTGTGGCACAAAAGAGTTTTTAAGTCTATTGGTCCTGCACTTGGGAAGGAGCAGTCTGTCACCAAACTGGCTCCTCTGGTGGCTGATGACAGTGTGGGTGAGGGTGAGGGTGACTGGCATTGTTCATAATGTCCAATAATTTCTTCAGAGTCCCTTCTCTGCCACTGACACCAGAGAGTCCAGCTTTGTGGCAACAACAAAGCTACCCACCTGATCAGTTTGTCCAGCCTGGTTGTATCCTTCTTTGATATGCTGCTGCCCCAGCACACCACAGTGTAGAACAGGACACTGGCCACCACAGACTGATAAAACATCCACAATAGTTTCCTGCAGATGTTGAAAGACCGTAGCCTCCTCAGAAAGTACAGGCTGCTCTGTCCCTTTCTGTTCAGGTGGTCGATGTTACATGTCCAGTCCACCTTGCTGTCCAGCCACAGCCTGAGGTACTTATAGGAGTCCACAGACTCCACCTCATCTTCCTCAATCAGAACTGGTTGTGACTTTGGTCTGGACCTCCCAAAGTCAATGACCAGCTCCTTGGTCTTTGAGTTGTTGAGCTGCAGATGATTCCTGTGTAGATGATTCTTGTGTAGGTAGATGACTGCATCTGCCTGGTAGGCGAACTGCAGAGCATCCTGGGCATGTTGCACCTGGGGTCTGAGGAGACAGAGGAATGTCTTCATCAGATGGGAAGTGAGTGCCACTGGTTGGAAGTCATTCACCTCATTTGGCCGGTTCTTTTTGGCAACTGGAGCAATGCATGATGTCTTCCAGAGGTAAGGCAACTCCCCCCAGGTGCAGGTTAAGGTTGAAGAAGCACTGGAGTGGAGTGGAAGAATGTAGCGAGGGAAGATGGATGTAGCGAAGGAAAGGGTGGGGGGGCATGGGCTGGTTGAACCGGTTGAAGAAGTCTTTCATTTTGTTCACCTTCTCCACCGTCCCCCCCATGACTCTGGTCTTGGTATTGTGGCCTATGATGATTTTCACACCTTCTCAGACCTCCCTCATGCTATTCTTGTCCAGCTTCCATTCCACCTTCCTCCTGTAGCTGTCTTTAGCTTCCCTCACACAACATTTCACCTCCTGCATTGTTGCTTTCATCACCTCCCTGTCCCTGCTGTAGGTGTACCTGGTTGTGATCCAACTTCCCCAGTGGGGGGAGGGGTTTGACGCTGTATGCCTCTTTCACATTAGCATAAAGCAGATCAACTGTCCTGTTATTCCTAGTCAGACAGACAACACACTGGTGAAAAGCATCCAAAGGAGAGTCCAAAGTAATGTGAATAAAGTCTCCAGAAATGATCATGATTGCCTCAGGGTGCTGTGTCTGCAGCTTTGCTTTGAAAGAATGTACCTGCTTGCATGCAACAGCTGCATCTGCTCTCGGAGCCATGTAGACACAGACAATGATCCCGTGGGGTGTCCATAAATATTTGGACATACAGTGTACATTTAGTTACAACATCATAACATTCTGTTATGAGGGAAACGTTCAACTATATGATAAAGTATGAATAACTTTTGGATCTTTGTTAAAACTGGACATGCACTGCTGGTCACTGGCTTCTCATCTCTTTATTGTCCTGTAAGAGTGGTGCAGTGTTTAGCCAATGAGTTTGTCACTCCCAAAGCAGGTGTCAGCTCTGCCTCAGCTGTTCTCAGTGCCTTTCGCCTCTCAATATCTCACAGGAGAGAGAGGGGAAAAAACAAGAAAAGCCTTTCAGCTCTCTGCAACCCGACACAGATTCAGAACTGCTTGCTGACTCACTGACATACCACCATGTTTGTTTTGTGGTTTTAAGAGTTTTATTCATAAAACTGTGACCTAAGATTGAGTTTGTGTAGATTGGCCTTTGATAAGGTTTACAGAATGCTGGCTAAAGTCCATTCCACCAAATGAGATGTGCATAATAACACAATTATGAATAGACAGAGGTATTTCCATATCACTATCATTTCCATTATGGACATATTGGAACTGTACACTTTCAAACTGGGAACTACTGACTGGTACTATGTGAAATGACCTCATTTGAATACCACATTTAATAATTTAATTTTACCTTCTACCTTTCTATTGTGATTAATGATCAATTATTTATTGATTGATTTTTGCCCTCACTGACAACAGTTGCCCTGTAAATATTGTTTCTTTAAAATAATGGAAGGAAATTATTAGTTATTTATTGAATATGTTAAAAATTGGTTACAGGTTAATGTTCATTTAATTGCCCTGCCATATTACTGATCTTAAAGACTGTAGTGATCTGATTCAGTAAATAATGTCTCATTAATTATTTATTAATTAATTATTAATCATTAATCATTTACATTCACTAAATAATAATCATTCAACTACCAAATAAAAGTACAATGCCCTTAGGGCAGTGGGGGACAAAAAATATTTTGGGCACAGCAAGGCTGGGCAAGTTTATACAATTTGATAGACTAAATACAATGAATTTGGAAAGTATTCACTTTTTGCAGATTTTATGTTAGTCTTATTCCAAAACAGATTCAATTCATTTTTGCCTCAAAACTACACATAATACACCAAAAAAAAAAGTTTGTTTGAAGTGTATTAAAAATAAAACACAAAAATATAAGGTTCAGTACTCAGTATAATGTAAAATTATTCACAGTCTTTGCTATGACACTCAAAATGGAGCTCAGGTGCATCTTGTTTCCACTGATCATCCTTCAGTTGTTTCTAAGGCTTGATTGGACACTTGTGGTAAATTCAGTTGATTGGACATGATTGGGAAAGGCACACACCTGTTTATATAAGGTCCTGTAGTAGACAGTGCAAGTTGGGCCTTGGTCAGTGAGGTGATGTTCTGACCCACTTGTCTAGAACATCAGATTGATTCAGTTGGCTTTACGCTTGTCCATTTTTCTTGAACACTGATAGTTGACTTGCTGTGTAATATACCCTTCTTTAACAGGAGCCTTTGTGAATGAAGATAATCATTGTGTTTCAATTCACCTGTCAGTGGGTCTAATGTTATGGCTGACTGATGTAACTCACTTTTTTCAATCAAGAAAACTCAGCATATCTTTGTTGGATAAAGTAGTAGAGACGTTTTGGAAATGCACAGAATGAGCACTAAAGTACAACTTTCTTGGTAATGCATTATTCTGTCTGCTAGACTTTATTTGATTACATTGACCCTGTTTTACCTTATTGACTCTGAACTCTCTTCCTTTGGCCTGCTTCCCTAAATGGCCCAATGGCACAAACCCACTTTATCTTCACAAATCAACTGCTTTTAGATTCATGAATATTAAAAATATGATATATTGTGGATGAGACATGAAGGAAGGAAACCATTACATTAAGATTGAATACTCCATAAGTTACACAAAGTTCTCAAAATGCAGTTTTAGAGATGTAGAAGGTGGAAGAGGATTATGCACACATCATTCTTGCAAACATCATCAAAACTAATTTGTGAGTTTTTACCTAATGTCTAAACTGTCACATCCAGAAAGTTATAAATGTTTTTAAAAATAAATTAATAAAAAGAATTTTCTTTGAAAAAGGCAAACATCATTATATTTAATATACATTACATTTAAAGTGACATACTTTAAGTCTTTTTCTGTTTTAATGTTGATACGGTCTGATTATTTATGAAAATTAAATATTCTATTGATCTAAAGTTCACAATTATTGTTTTAAAAAAAGTTAAACATAAAAGGATTAAATATGTTTCACTTTACATGCAATGAATATAAATTCTGATAGTTTACCTTTTTGAATGAAATAATGAACATGTTTCTTTTTCAAAATATTACCAATAATTGTTGGAGAAGCACTAGTGCTTACAGCTGGAGTTTCTAATTTTGATATGGTTTCGAGGCCAGTCATATAAGTATCTTTTCTACTAAATTTATATAATGAATGAGAAGTTGCGAAGTTGATCTTTTTCATTTACATATTATTTGCATAATGGTACAATTGCTTTGACCATGTCTGCATTAGTATAGAGTATAGTGTATCGAGTATAGCAAAGAGTAGAGAAGACATCCCAGTGATGGGGGGTCCACAGTCACCAAGATATAATTGCTGTCCCCCAAGTGCCCACCATGGAGAAATGACTCAAATATATGGATAATATGTTACGTAATATGCTTCTGCCTGATATATGACATTAGGTGCTGACCATTTCAATTAATAATGTACATTTTACAATAATTAATGGGATCACACTCCAACTCCTCCCTAATGCTGTACAGCAAGAGCTAAACCCTAGGGTACAGCAGGCTATTAAAATTGTAACAGATTATAAAATGACACACTGAACTGAAATGAACACAGCCCAAAACAGCACGTAGGCAGTATCATCTTGGTCACCTTGTTATTCAAGGTCCTGGACTCCATGACTGCAGGTATCGATTGTAGGCATAGTGAGATTTGTAAATGTAAATGTTTACTTGTATACAGGCTGGGTTTTTTCACAATGTACACAAAGATGTTAAGTCACTGTAATGTTTGCTCATTGGTGTAGTACAACCTGCAGTTTGTTGGCAAGCTGTTAAAATGACTGGAAAAGACATCCATATTATCCAGATTTCCATTTACCTACACTTGACTGTACTGTGGGAACTATGACTTTTTACCTCCAGTTAAGCTCTGCCTACAAAGTCTAGATAGATAGATAGATAGATAGATAGATAGATAGATAGATAGATAGATAGATAGATAGATAGATAGATAGATAGATAGATTATATCAATCAATCAATCAATCAAATTTTATTTATATAGCGCTTTTTACAACAGAACGTTGTCACAAAGCAGCTTTACACGGATCCGGGTCCAAGCCTCAAATGAGCAGCCAGTAGGCAAACAGTGGCAAGGAAAAACTCCCTCAGTTAGGAGGAAGAAACCTTGAGAGGAACCAAGGCTCAAGAGAGGAACCCATCCTCCTCTGGCCGACACCGGAGAGCAGATAACAAAGGCACAATGGAAAAATGGGAAAGAAAGAAAAAAAAAAATAATGAAGGGAAAATAAATAAAATAAATAATAAATAAAAATGGAAAGAGGATAAATAAAGATTGGCTGAGATAGTAATGCTACAGGTATGCATGATTGAGTAGTGAAAAATGAGATCCATGCAGGTGGGATAGCCAGGTCTGGAAGTTGATAGTAGGATGTAGGTGGATGAGTGGGCCGGTATCTGCAGGTGTCTCGGGCAGCTCAGGACATGGGGGGGAGAGAGGGAGAGAGATTAGTGCCCCCTTAAGTGTTAATGAAAAGCCTGCGTAAAGAGAAATGTTTTCAGGCGTGATTTAAAGACGGAGAGAGTGTCTGAGTCCCGAACAGTAGGAGGAAGGCTGTTCCAGAGCTGGGGAGCTTTAAAGGAGAAGGCTCGACCCCCAACAGTGTTCTTTTTGATTTTAGGGACGGTCAATAGGCCTGTGTCCTGAGAACGCAGTCTGCGTGACGGGAAGTAAGGTATTAAGAGCTCTTTTAGGTACTGGGGAGCTAAGCCATTTAGTGACTTGTATGTTAGGAGCAGTATTTTGTAGTCGATTCTAAATTTAACGGGAAGCCAATGGAGGGATGAAAGAACAGGACTAATGTGGTCAAATTTCCGAGTTCCGGTGAGAACCCTCGCAGCAGCGTTTTGTACTGATTGTAGCCTCTGTAGTGATTTCCCTGAACTACCAGCTAGAAGGGCATTACAATAGTCTAGTCTAGATGTGATGAATGCATGAATCAGTATCTCTGCGTGCTTGTGTGAGAGTGATTTACGCAGTTTAGTAATGTTGCGTAGATGGAAGAATCCTGTCTTTACTACGTTACTAATTTGGCTGTCGAATGTAAGGTCGGAGTCAAATATGACGCCAAGGTTTCTCACAGTCGAGCTCGGTATGATTGAAAATCCGTTTAGGTTGATCGGGTTATAGGTTTTATTAGATCCTAATATTAAGACCTCGGTTTTTCCAGAGTTTAGAAGAAGGAAATTTTGCGTCATCCAGTTTTTAATCTCACTAACACAGTTTGTTATTCGGCTGAGTGAATGATCCTCATTAGGTTTTGCTGATATGTAAAGTTGGGTGTCATCCGCATAGCAGTGAAAGTCGATGTTATGCTTTCGGATGACATCACCCAGCGGTAGTAGGTAAAGGGAGAACAGTAAAGGACCTAAGACAGACCCTTGTGGGACGCCATATTTAACTGTAGTGTGATAGGAGTGAGTATTGTTTATGTTTACACACTGGAGGCGGTCTGTTAGGTATGAATGAAACCACTTTAGGACTGTTCCTTTAATTCCTAAGTTACTCTCAAGTCTATGAAGCAAAATGGAATGATCAACGGTATCAAAGGCGGCACTAAGATCCAATAATACTAATATAGCATTATGGTTTCTGTCACGGGAGAGCAGGAGGTCATTTGTAACTTTAACCAGGGCTGTTTCGGTGCTGTGGTTGGGTCTAAATCCAGATTGGAGAGCCTCGTTTAAGTTGTGACGGTTGAGGTAGGTGCACAGCTGGTTGGAGACTAGCACAGCTGGTTGGAGACTAAATTATATATACCTTATAACATTATAGACTTCCTAAAATTCTGTTATGACTTTTGATTTTCATAGGACCACCCCAGGATTTTCAGTGGCCTCCTCTGGTCACCTCTATGAACAAATTCTGGCAGTGCCAATGCTCCGGGAGCTCTTACTCCAAGCAGGTTTTCTTTCAGCTTGTAATCTTCTCAGGGGAGGATGGAAAAATGCACTACCGTGGCCAATCCAGATGAACATTTGAAGGAGGAGAATATCTGCCCTCCACGATCCCATGTCAGTTTAATTCCACTGGAGCTGGACTTGACTTGGTAAAAATATCGTCAGAGACACTCCTTGGAGAGTGTTTTAGAGGAGACAGTTTGATGAGATATCTGTGGATTAGTGGAGGCAATAGAGGAAACACAAGATAAAGATGCCAAGACACAGATGATGTACCTGTTGTAAACAAAGAAGTGTTATTTCCCTCCCATGAGGCAGATTGGCACATTGCCATCTGTAATATTTTATTGCAAGATAAAAAAAACTGTGGCAGCATGCTTGGGCACACACTGTTCATCACGACTCTTCAGCAGAAATGTTTTACTACTCCTGAGCTTGTTGCCATGCAAAGTGATATATGCTCTGTGCTCTTGGCCACAATACTGTGAACACAATTTGGAAATAATGCCCATAGAATGGTTTGGCTGGTGTTGGATTTGTAGTGTGGAGAATCGTGTGACGTGGATACACCACCAAATCGCGCTCGGGCTTGTTTGTCTCGCTCGTTCCCTCCTGTTGGAATTAAGTACTCAACAAATTACTGTTGTATAAAAACAGAATGTGCTGCCGAACTGTGAGAACCCGTGACGGGTTCCAGACCCAGCGTGAAGGAGCTTTGTTTTCATAGATTTCTCTACTTCTTGTGTTTTTGTTTTTTTCTTTCTCCAGAGTCTTCCGTAGCCAGGCATTCCCTCAGCAGGCGATCAGGAAGGCAGCGTGAGGGATCTGGGCTTAAGCCTGAGCCCGATTCCGACTCCTCTCTGCCTGTCACTTAGCTTGCTGCGTGTGACACTTCCAAGGCGCTAGCACAATTCATTAACATGGGAGCTCTGCGGAATGAAATAAATATCCTTTTCTGCCTCATCAGTATGATTCTGAGCGAGGAAGTGTTACGTAAGTCTGCTAAATTTATCAGCGCTCATTTTATGCAAAGCCTGGGCTAGCAGGCAAAGTCTGTGCTTTCGCCAATCAGAGGAGGCCTTTTGTTTCCCCCTTGCAAAGCAATACTTTCTATTTCTGTCAATGGGGAAGAAGGGAAAATACACACAATACAGAAAAAAAAAGGTCAGACTATTTTTAGACGGGGTTTCTCAGCGAAAGGGGGGGATGAAAGAAGCATGCCTTCACTTCAGACTCACACAGTCAATCAAAACAGGTTTCAATCACTTTACCGCCATGCACGGGGATTACAACACACACATGCAAGGGAAGTGTGTTATGTGTGTGTGTGTGTGTGTGTGTGTGTGTGTGTGTTAGCTGAGTCTTTGATGAATGAATTGGTATTCCAGCAGTGTGAGGCTATAACAGAGTGGTTCAGATCCCACAGGAAAGTGTTACTCTCTCCCTCTTTCACTCTCGCTCTTTGTCTCTTTTTCTTTCGCTCTGTATAAGACTATGATGCATGGCGGTGAGGTGCTCAGCCACAGGGGCTGGGGTGGGTGGGTTGTGGGGGTGAGCGAAAGAGAGAGATGAGTTGACAGGTCCTTCAGCATAGCTTAGAGTAAGATGGCACAGTTTAACACAGTGCGATGCAGTTTAACATCACACAGGTCTACACACACACACACACACACACACACACACACACACACACACACACACACACACACACACACACACACACAGGGACGTTGTCCTATATGTGGCATCACACTGATTTTAAACCACACAGCCAGGAACACCTGATCCTAACTGACAGTTTCACATTTAAACATTAGCCACTGAATCTCTCTGCACTCAGAGGTTTATGTCTAATTTACATTCCAATGTGTACATATTTTCCACGTGAATACAATGCAGTATGTCAACATTATACTCAATCAAACCAAAAACTCAAACTCCTCAAAAAAGTAGCTTTAAAAAATAAGATTTTCTATACCTTTAGAAGTGTAGGACACTTTGTGCAGTTTTTATGGGACTATTATTCATCAAAAACTTTATTAAGTTATAAAATTAACTTAATATTATAATATTAAGAGGATAAAGACACACATGCCAGATATTATTATTATTTTTAAGAGATCCTGGGCTACTTAAATTTGTCTTCCATGTTTTAATCCTATTAAATTGATCACCCAGATTATTTTTGAGCTGAAAATGGAAGATGGTTGATGAGTTATTTCTAAAGATTAGATTGAGATGATGTGTATGATAATAGGTTCTTTAAAATACTGGACTGTACTCCAGATTATATAAGAAAAACAACAGGAAAGCCCTTTTTTATTTTTGTTATTTATGTATGTCTCAGTATTAACCCTTCCCAGGACTTTTTCATTTTTAATTTATAACCCAATATGTGGGTTAGTGATGTCATTAGCCCCGCCCCCTCTCTCTGATCAGTCAGAGTCTGTATGCAGGTTGAGCATCAGCCCCGCCCCCTCTCTCTGATCAGTCAGAGTCTGTATGCAGGTTGAGCACCAGCCCTGCCCCCTCTCTCTGATCAGTCAGAGTCTGTATGCAGGTTGAGCACCAGCCCTGCCCCCTCTCTCTGATCAGTCAGAGTCTGTATGCAGGTTGAGCACCAGCCCCGCCCCCTCTCTCTGATCAGTCAGAGTCTGTATGCAGGTTGAGCACCAGCCCCGCCCCCTCTCTCTGATCAGTCAGAGTCTGTATTGCATGTACACATGGACAGAGCAATGCACTGGAAGCTCCTTTGTTATTTAAACTGGGATCTAATTCAGTTGGAAACCAGTGAATTACTCAATGATTACTTACAACACACAGTGATGAGACCACCATGGTTAGATAAAGTGTTATGATATGTGAATCATGTCCGTATGTTAATTTGATCATGAAGTAACATCCCAGGGTAAAACACTCACACCTAGGAACAGGTCATCCAGGCCACTGACCATGTATGTTTTTTTGGAGGTGAGGAAATTGGTTAAATTAATCTGAAATTAACACTTTTAATGAATTAAATTGAGTAAGAGAAAGAAAGACCAAAACCACAAAATGTAGAGAAATCTACGAAAACAAAGCTCCTTCACGCTGGGTCTGGAACCCGTCACGGGTTCTCACAGTTCGGCAGCACATTCCGTTTTTATACAACAGTAATTTGTTGAGTACTTGGTTCCAACAGGAGGGAACGAGCGAGAACAACAAGCCCGAGCGCGATTTGGTGGTGTATCCACGTCACATGATTCTCCAAACTATAAATCCAACACCAGCCAAATCATTCTATGGGCATCACTTCAGACCAGCTCCTCCCCATCTCTGCTCAGCCGTGGGAGACGGGGGCATAATGACTGTGGAAGAGTAGAGATAGTTAAAGTCTGTGCAGAGGTCAGCTGACACCACCCCAAACCGACTGACGAATAGTAAGTGATGATGGACTGTTCTGTCTCCATGACATCCAGCCAAGGCCTTCAATCTTATCAGATGAGTTAAAAGGGGCACGCAGGTGAAATGATAAATAATATATAATACATGCTTCATCAAAACAGTGTCTTAAAAATGATCTTGAAGGGCTCCATTACTTGGATCATGGGTGTCAGATTAAGGCTGGAGCTAAGCTCATTAGATCTCCAGAATAAAGATCAGACATATAAAGGGTAAAGGGTGACTAGAAGTGTTTGAGTGATTCTTCATTTAGTTGAACTATTATGTCCCCTGATTATAAATTCATTTTAGAAACATATTATTATGAAAAATATCTTAAATATTAAATATTATTTATTGATCCATCAAACAAAATGCACCATTAAAAAAAAACACGTTTTAAACATTTTAAATAAGCTGTGCATCCAATGCAACGTTCAAACTTCTCTGCTGCAATAATGATCAATTAATTCATGCAATGTTAATTTTTATTATTTTAAGCACATTGAATGTATAACTACAGACATATCTATCCAACATTGACATATTTTGAACCATATATTACCAAAATTGATCTAGGTTTTTTTTTAGCTAGAATGTCATAATTTTGACACATTTTTGTATTGGTTAGACCAGGGGTCTCCAACCCTCTGCAGGTTTCAACTCCAACCCAAATCTAAGACTCCATTCAGCTGTAGGTGGTAATTAGTTGGATGGGGTGGATTAGGGTTGAATCTAAAGTTAGGAGGTAGGTCTCTACGTGCAGGGTTGGAGACCCCTGGGTTAGAATAACAAGGGTATCTCTATAAATATTGAAAAGGATATTTATATTTAAGTTGATGGAATACTTTTATACAGGAGGCATAATTCTCTTCTTTATTTGTTTGTTATTTCGTGTATTTATTAGAAAGTTCTGGCTTCAGGACTAGAAATTTGAACTCCTGTGTCAGTAAAGAGCAGCTCCTCCCTTCTCCTATGTTCTTATGAGGAATGTGCAGCTGTGACTGTGACATAATTACTCTACCTTTGCCTTCAGAAGTAGAGAATGCTCCAGAATGGCAGATTATTTGCTTTCTCTGTCATCCAATAAAGAATTTAACTCTGAAATGTTTTAATATATCATGATTAAACATGCAATCTGTTGATTTTGAATATTTTTGGATCTAGATAGTTTCACTAGAGTGATCAGTCCTCAGGGACTTACTATTTGCATATCTGAAGGTTATGAATCAAAGTGTGGGCTTTGAGTTTAGAGACTTGAAGTGAATGCATCAGTCATGTGGAACAGACTACTCATGTGATACCCGATCCAGTTACCCAACAGTGATTCTGTCAATATCAGGACACGTATCTGATCCTAATATTGGACTGATACATTTCTTAATGTTTCTTAATTATTGTTAACATTTATACTATTACATCAATATGTTACACAAAACAATCAGCATTGTATTGTTTATATGTATTTAATGTGCAACTTTTGAGAAGAATTAGGAAATACATGACCTCATTACCATCTTTACCAACTCAAAACATGTTGTGCAAGTAATAACATCTGGTGATGGCAATGACAGTCAGTGGAAACAAAAGTGAAAATAATACAGAAAACATCCATCCATCCATCCATCCATCCATCCATCCATCCATCCATCCATCCAACCAACCAACCAACCAACCAACCAAATTATTGCTAAGTTTGATTTTCCAATTTTAGGTTAAAATTGTAAAAAGAGACACCAATAGAAAAATCACCCATTTATGATATTTTAATAAGTAATAAAAGGCAATAATCTTAATCAGAATTGCAATCAGAGTTGTATAAAATATAGCCTGTAGTGATTGACGCTGTTGGTTCTCCAGGTAGAGCTGTTGTACAGATCACTTTTTCATATAAATATATCATAGTGGAAACAGAAGCATACATTCATCATCACTCATTCATTCTGTATTTCTGAAACTTAACCTCATTATCTAACCCCATACACACACACGCACGCACGCACGCACGCGCACACACACACACACACACACACACACACACACACACACACACACACACACACACACACGCCTAGGCTGAGGCTGATGAGGGCACTGGCAGGTCAGTGATGTCAAGGCTGAAAATATCAGACTGGCTCCCGCTGCTCAGCTTCAGCCCTGGGCCTGTGTGACTGGCAGAGGCCTTTGTAAGTGTGTGTGTGTGAGCGTGAGTGAAATGGAGGCCTTTCCAGGGTCCAGTGTATTGTACAGTCCAAAGGGCGAGTCAGCAAATGGAAAGATCTGTAGCAGATGATTGACATGGCCTGACACTCTAATATATCACTCCCCAGAAGCCTCATGGGAGATATGTGCCCTGTCTAATCCCTATGAGGCAGTCCATGTATGTAAGAGCAAGAGAGAGAGAGAGAGAGAGAGAGAGAGTATGAACACAGTGTGTTTGATTGAAAATGCTCAATTCCCTCATTCATCAAAAGTTCATTCATTAAAATGAACATAAATTTGGCTTACATATAAAATTATTAAAGCAGTAAAAATATTTACTGAGTAATACTTACACCTGTCTTAGTCCATACTAAACAAATGAATTTAAAATGACATTCAAATGTGAAAATGTTATATATAGATCTAAATATTGTCATTTGTCATCCTTTTATTTACAATCAAATTAGGCTTTTCTTTTCTTTTTCTTTCTTTTTATTATTATGTAACCAAAAAACAAATATGGACAATGATGTTAATCAATTGACCTTTGCCTACAAAAACAAATAATAAAACCACAAATAATAGAATATTAATTTGGATGATTTTCTTTTTGACCACTAGGTGGCCCTGAACCAGAGGTGATTTATAAAAGGCTGTTCATTACACACACAGAACACTACAGGTCAAGAAATAGACAAGTAAATGTGACCCAAGCCTGTGGAAACACAGTTACGGACTGTGAACTGGACTGATGCAGAGGGCAAACAAAGCCAGGCCACAGCCAGTGGCACTTTGGAAAAGGGAGTCATAAGCATCAGGCACACAGTGAGACTACACACACTCAAATCAGTGTGAAGATTCAGTACTTTAGCAAATAAGGAAAAATGTGTTAGAAACATGCAAACATCAGTAGGGGAAATTACAAGGATAAACAAATAAATATATTAAAGAAAAAAAAGTGTTTACAGCCATAAAATCCCCCCACAGACTGTGTGACGACCATAGAAACAAACCCTGACCATGACATGAACATTTGTCCAGTCCAGTAGAAAGACGAGTGGTGTTCATCCTCCTCAGGACCAATCTGTGATCACGGACCAGTAAACAGTTGGCAGGGGATGCTTTTGACTATAATGAAAATGCTGCTGTCATTCATCTCTTTTAGAGCTTTGATCTCATGTAGCATTTTTTTATCTAAGATATCCATTAGATTAGTAATCCTTTCAACCAGAGATTAAAAACAAAGTTCACAGATTACGATGGAATTGGCCTCCATCTGTCAGCTTCTTATTCCAGTTTGTGCTAGTTGGTCTCGTGTTTTTTTTATAAACTATAGTAAAGTGGGTTATCATTTCTGCTTAAATGCGTTTTAAAGCTTTATATCAATGGAAAAAGGCTGACCAGTTCAGGTTTATCCAGATGGTAAAAGCTGGTTGACCTTAGCTGATGACCAACACTTTAGCTGATGACCAACACTTAATTTTGGTCACACACATATCATGACAGATAGTGAATCAGCATGACCATTCCAGTCAGTATGCTCATGTAGGGCTCATATGAATGAAACCTGGGCTAGGTGGGTTCCAGGTGGGCATGGGCTCTAAGTGGGTTTGTAAATGTGTCATTAAAGCCCACATTAATCTCATATGGGTGCCATCTAGGTCCAGTGGGCAGTAAACAACACAGATTGGGCCCATGTTTAATCACTTCGGGTCCCATTAGAGACCATATTGGGGCCAACATGGAACCCATGGGCACAATTTCTGGTTCCCGTTTGGGCGGGAAAGTGTATAGCTTTGCCTGAATGACCAGCTTTACAAAGACCAAGGAGCAACATAGACCATCGAAAACCGGCTACCAGCAAAAGCTGCTGGTTTTCAACAGGAATGAGAATTATGAGGTTATATATTACATATTTCATTGTTGTGGTCGTTTAAGGGTTAATCAGCCTATAATGCCTCCATTCCTTCACAGAAAGCTTTTTTGCAAACCTGAGACAAATGAAGAGCTTTTCAATTAAGCGTAGTTTATACTGGAAAGTGTCAGGGCGTGTTTCTGCCCGTAGGTGCTCTTTCTTACAATCGATTAAACGACCCTCGCCTCTGAAATAGAAGAACAGGATTTTCCCTCCTCTTCTCTCTCTTCTCCTCTCGTCTTCTTTTCTCCTCTCCTCCTCTTCATCTCTTCCTCTCTCCTCTCCTCTCCTCTCCTCTCGCCTCCCTTACTGGCAGTTTCCATGACAACAAATAGAAATTTCCCTGCACACCTCATGTGAGCACATCTCACCGCCAGCAACTCGAAGCTAGAACCCCCCTCAAATATGTTTCTGTTCCCACCTTGTCAACCCTTTCCCTCTGCCATCTTCTCAGACCCCCTTCCCCTTCACATTTCCCATGACTGCATCAGGGCCCTTTCTCCTTTGATTCCAAGGGCTTTAACATCGGGTCATTTTAACTCTAAATGCTTTGTATTGTTTCTGGTTTGATATTATGAGCTGTGTGATGTGAGGGGTAAAGGTGTAATAGAACCTGTCTACTGAGTATTAAAACCCTTCTGTGTATTAGTAGCAGAGGTGGGTATTTCAGGTCTAGCAAGTCAAAACCCAGCACTTTTTTCTGACTGCTAAGCCATACATACAGCTGCCCAGGCATTCAGGACAAAATCCTGGGTTGGGTTTTGACTTGCTGGACCTGAAAACCCCACCTCTGTTCTGAACATCAGTTTAGTCCAAGGTGGGCAATTCCGATTTCCTGCTCCAACTCACCTGTTAATTGTCAAGCTTAGTAGGTCTGTTAGAGCAAAACAACCAGCAAACAGTGCTAGACTCTGGTTTAGTCCATAGTCCTCTTCATTACCTCTTTGTTCACTGGCTGATATTTTTATTTGGTTATTTGTACAATAATAACAGCCTTTACTCCACCTTTAGTTCATTTTGCTAATAATGGCTTGGCAGGCTGAGCCACAGCAGAGCTGTCCAGGCAGTCAGGACAAAATCTTGATTAAAAAATGTGACTTTCTGGATCTCAAATACCCACCTCTGATATATAGCATGTGATTTTGGATGGGATGAAAAATGCAAGCCTGTGATTTTGCCTCAGAGTGAAACATTGTTTTTAACAACAGGCTTTTAGTGTTAACATGCCTTTTCATTATGGCATCTTTCAGTATTTTGTAAATAAAATTGCAAAATGGAGACGCCACTGGACTACAGTCAAAGGGATTGCAAAAAGAAGACAGGAACCT
This sequence comes from Acestrorhynchus altus, assembly GCA_034509495.1. Taxonomy (NCBI): domain Eukaryota; kingdom Metazoa; phylum Chordata; class Actinopteri; order Characiformes; family Acestrorhynchidae; genus Acestrorhynchus; species Acestrorhynchus altus. The sequence continues at coordinate 17,621,237 of CM067523.1, forward strand.
CCTCGAGTTAAAAGGAGAGGAGCTGAGGATTGGTTTAAGCTAATCTTTCATACATACGTACGTGTGTCTATTCAGAAGAAAGAAGCACACAGGCTTGGATGAAGAACCTTGCAGGCATTGGCCCACTGGGCTATGAGAATATCAGTGGTTAATATGCCATAACACACCTAGCATGTTGCAGTTCCACTCCTGCAGGATTGTCAGTTTGATTATGGTTCTCGTTGTCTCCTGTAAAACTACAAAAACTCATAGAATAGAAATTAAACCATGCTTTCAGCATTCTAATATTAATAACAATCTGCTGTTGATGGAGCTAAAAATGTTCGCCAAATCCTCAGCGTCATTCATATTAACACGAGGAGGATGCTGTCTTCCTTTTGCAAATACTTTGGCTGAATTTTTCACTTAAATGTTGCATTTTTATGACTTTATTTTTAGAATATTATCATTTTATTCCAAAAAAGGGCATAATTCTCAGAAGATGATTATATTTGCCAAATATGACACTGCATGGCTTTGTATCATAAAATACTATGACAGCCCTTGAAATATACATTTTATTCCTATAACATTGGCCCTAAATCACCATTGTATTTTTTTTAATCAAAGATTTATTGGATACCACTGCTATCCTCTCAATATCCATTCTGCCCAGTTTGAAGTTAGCTTTAAGTCTTGCACTTCCTTTCTTCATGAGCTGTAACACTCCCATTCAGCTTCCTACAACACAGCACTTTCCCAGATGGCTCTTCTCTCTTTTCCAGACAGCCTAGAATTAGGTTTAACGCAGTTAGCATTATTCCTACTAGGGTGTCCCAGGGAATTAGAAAATTGTGAAAAAGAAAATTATTCATGAAAGATAGGCAAACCGCCATAGCATTTATTATACATATACCATGTAAAATTAAATATTTTTTGTCATGGATTGAGGCCAGTCTGTGTAGGGTTTCTCAAACCCAGTCCTGTCATCGTCTGCGCTGCACATTTTAGAGGATTCCCTGCTTTAACACACCTCCTGCAATTCTGACAGGGTTTGTTCCTGAGCCGATTAGTTGAATCAGGTGTGTTGGGAGCAGGTAATCCATTAAATGTGCAGAGCAGGGGGCTACACTGGTTTAGGGACTGGTTTTGAAATGCGGTTTGGACCTCTGGAGGTCATAGCCTTCCATCGCTTGTTAGCTACATTTGTCCATTTCTTGGCTGAATGATTACATTTGTGGTGAGGAAGAAATCATGCAGATTTGATTTTCATTTTGAATGATCATTTTAATGAGGAGAGAAGGACTTATGGGAGGACGAATATGTCGGTTTGGTCTCACACTCATCTCCTTCAGCCTCAGCGATTACTGCTGCCTCCTCCCATCCATTCTCCCATGTTCCTTCCTCTATGCGTGGATTCCTTCACATTGTTCCGCTATTTTAGCTCCCTCTCTCATCCACAGGTCCGCTCCCTCCTTTATTCTTCTCTTCTGTCAGCTGCTGTCTAACTTGCTTATTTTAGCCTTTTCTCTGCTCATTCTTGTCCTCCCTTATCTCTTTGTTTCATTCATGCGGCACTACAGTGCCACCGGACTGCTGTAGCTTGCATTCACAGGTTCCACTGCAGTCAGAAGCTGTGGACTCAAAGGTTACTTCACTAAAATCATCTACATGCTTCAGTGATGTCCTCAGATCTTCAGTGAGGACTGTGGTAGAAATAATCTTGAAGGTAATACTTAAACCAGTGTGACATTTTTTTATGTTTTGTATCTTGAATGAGTTTTATTTGTAATTTCCATATCAAAGAAAAAGCCAATGAAATCTAGTCATGGGTTATTTTGGCATTTTGTTCTTCTTTTGTCTCAGTTTTATTGTTTGTGGATGACAGGACCAACAAAGTTCTCCTGACATCAATGGCCAAATCATTTATCTCCAGTTATGGGGGCTAATATTAGTATTAGGATTAGAAATAGATGTGTTTGTGTGCTCATGTGTGGCTACACCTCAAATGAATTCAAATTGTCTGGACTTCTGTGAGCCACTGACCTAGCCCTCCTTGACTCTCAACCTTCAACTTTGTCGGAACATCCCGAGGCCACATCCAATCATACTGTATCCCAAGAGTGAAACTGACTAATGGACAACTGTGTTGATGAGCCCTTGGGCAGTGACAACATATTGGGACGATGACCTCAACCTTCATCTCTCCAACACTCATTCCATTGGAGTCATTCCAAGTATCTTTAATGTCAACATCAGTTCATCTGATTCGTAGTTGATATCCTCATCAACCAATGGAGGACCACGTTCTCATGTGTTTTAAGTGGACACAGTGAATATTCAAGCCATATCTACCACCCAAGAACAGAGAACTATAGCTTTAGAACTATAAGTATAGCTAACTATAGCTTCTAAATTTATAGAATCAAAAAACATTGCATTATTATTAGACCAACTGCCCACAAATACATAGACGATGAGGGGAGTCCATTAACAGGAATGAGCAGGCTTTGTTCCAGAACAGTGCTTTTATTGGATTTGGATTATTATATTAGTTATTTTTAAAATACATACCCCAAATCCAACATCTGATTTGAAAGGGTGTGATTGTATTTCCATTATTATTATTATTATTATTATTATTATTATTATATTATTATATATAAGTGGCATTAAATGGTCTTATACTATGTTTTATTGCAGTTTATTTCTGGGACAATATATCATCCAAAAAAAAAAAAAGTATAACGATAGGTCTATTTGAACCACACCTTTTTGTGGTCTCACATACACAAAGTAAACAAAAGTATTGGGACACCTGGATAATCAAGGGTTTTATAAAGAGTTTTCCTGCTTTTGGAGTAGTTGTTTCTACAGTTGAGGGAAGGCTTTCTAGTTGACTTTGGAACATTGCTGTGAGGTTTTGGTTGCATTCAGTGACAAGAGCAGGATGTTGCATGAGCATGTTGCATGAGCCTGCCATAGGCATACTGCCAATAGGTCCATGTTTGTGTTTCTGCTCCAGAGGGTCCTATTCTATTGGCAGGACTTCTCTACAGGGACTAGACAAGCTGGGTGTACATTTGCACATCTGTGTCAGCAATGGGTTCAGCTTAAAGTAGATTAAAGAGGAAGGACTTTTCAACATTTTAAGCAACACCACTCTTATTGTTTGTTTGTTCTGTACAGTTTAGAGTGAAGAAAGGAAAGGAGTAACTTGTCTGTGGGAACCATAGGAGATTTGAGCTTAGATAACTTCAAAACTAATTTGCCTGTTAGGGTTATGGCTTGTTCAGGATCATCATTAGGAAAGGCCAGGTGATTTAAATTTCAAAGCTTTATAAATACCCAGACTTACCTTATCTCAACACACAGCAGCCATGGGTTCTTCTAAGCAGCTGCCTAGCACTATCAAAATGAAAATTGTTGAGGCTCACAAAGCAGGAGAAGGCTAGAAGAAGATGGTAAAGAGTTTTCAAGTTGAACATGGAGGTGGCTCTGATTGGCTTCGTTTTCTACTCTCATGCTTAATCCACTAATCTGCATTTTTATAACAAATGAGCAAGAGAGTCACTGATACCGGAGGTGGAAATACTCTTTAAGAAATGATTCTTGGGCAGATATTTGTATAGAATAACATATCAGTTTGTGTTGCAAACTTCAAAATCAATTGAACTGAACAAACATGGCTTGACTGCAACTGGGGTCAACTGGGATAAATCATGATTACTGCATTTTTCCTTTAAGACTATTCTATAAGAAATACTATAAATGAGTTTTTTCCACAATAAATTACGTGTGATTTTAATCAATATCTAATTGAAAATAAAGGACAAAAACAAAGTTCATAATCATTAACAATATGGAAATGTATCTCTATAATCTATATTGCTGTCAAAAAAACTGCTCTCAGCCACTTCAAGTGATTAAAATTCATAAGTCCTTCTGTCTCTTCAAAGAGGCCTCATTTAGCATCTTTATTGGAAATCATTGTCAATTATCAAAATTAGATATCTGGGTGCATCCTTTTAGAGCAAAGTGGGTGGGAAGGGGGAGGGGCATGTTCTACACAACCATTCATGCTCAGAGGTTTTATTTTCATTTATTTATTTGGCTGAAATAAATGTATTTTTGAGGTTGATTTTGTTAGGCATATTGAGTGACAGGCACTGAAAATGGAGAATGTTTATTTTATTCGATTTGATATTTTATTCTACTTGAACCAAAACAAATTGTAGTTTGCTTAGAAGTCACTTTTAATGTAAAACAGATGTTTGACCTCAGAATTAAAACTTGTATCAAATCTGAAAATATGTGTATTATTATGAAAAAGTGCATTGTCTGATGTCCAGTAATATTCCTGGGTAGGAAAATGATTACGGATTCTGCTCTGGTGTAACCCTGACAGGTCTGCCTCGTCTAATGGAAGGCTTGATGAATAGTTGATCAGTTTAATTGGATGTTGCTGCTTATTTAGATCAAATAGGCTGCAGAGGCTTCATAATAAAGGAACAGGGAATTGGTGTCCAAAGCCAAAGTGAGCAGGCAGGACAGAATAGTAAACAGTCTGAGGGGACATTTTGGAAAGATGAGGAATGAGAAGTCGTCAGGGATTAGTTGAAGGAAGAAAGGGGACTGGTAGCCTGGTATATGTGAGGGGGGCATTAAAAGGACGTGTTGGGGTGCTGAAGGTGTCGAGTTTCGGGGACAGCAGCAGACAAGGTGTTATGTTTCCAACACTAGATCCAGGCTGGGGCTAACTGCCCAGGCCCACGTTTCCTGGCAGTATGAAAGCTACAGAATGCCCACCATGTGCTTGGCTATTGTTCTGTCAGGTTTAATGTTACACTTTTGAGTGATGAAGCCTATTCCTGGAAGACAGCCGGGGGCTCGAACACTGCCAGCGATCTCTGTAATATAGAGCTTACATAATACTTCACTATATAGCCTAATATCTGTTATTACCATTCATGGCAAGTTCTCTGAAGTCAAATGAAGTTTGAATGACATTGCATGCAAGTCCTGAGAGGTGAGCATAGCTTGCCAGTACAAGAGCCAAACCCCGTAAACAAACACATGTCCTGGCAAAGTGCTGAAAGTGGCCAATAGACGTCGGTCCAAGAGATAAACTGACCAAACAGCTCGAGTTAATTTGAATGTGACTTACCAAGCCATACATGTTACATAATACATAATGCTGCTGAATGCATGATCTCATTATTCAGATTCATATATGGGAAGGTAGCCTAAGCATAATCATAGAATAAATATAACATTAAAACAACAAAACTAGCCCATAATATTTACATTTTCCACAGTTGATTGGTCAAGTCATGCTCAATTTATTCCTTTATTTTTCACACTATCCTGTGTAATATATATTAATATACATTAATATATGTCAGTGTCAGTCCAAATCTTTCCTGGTTATGCAGGCAAGTACTCTTAGTAGACAGTTCTCTTAGTCCACACAAAAATCTAAAATGATGCATTGCTATGTTTTAGATTTGTTTCGCATTCACACTGACACGTTTTACAAACCAAAAGATGTAAACAAAACACATCCAGGTCACTTTCAGATGTACATTTGACATCAATGTGTTTACATGTACTCAATAATCGGATCATAATCAAAGTTTCTACAGTTATCCGATTAATCAAGTAGTCATGTAAATAACAAACTCTGAATTCTTAGATCAGATTAAGGCTCAGAAATCAAATAATCAAATCTGATAGAGTTAGATTTTAACTCAGATTTGTAATCACAGCAGCCCCACATCTTTATTCTTACTCAGATTTACTTTACATAACTGGAGTTTACCTGGATTAGGTTGAGATCAAGAGGCCAGGGTGAGGGTTATGATCAAGTTTCAGATTGAGATTAAGGTTAGAATTAGGGTTAGATTTTATATCATCAAAGTAACATATTTGGTCTACTTCATGTAACATATCAACAATAATCTGCTTAATGTCAGAACAAGATATTTTCCCAGATGCTACCAGTACTGCTGCACTGATATGCTGTTGATGTGTTACTGATACTATGTTAAGGCTAAGTCAACTACAGTGATACTTGTGATCCCTTTATAATTTTCTATATTTCTGCATAAATCTGTGAATCCGTTTAGGATTAGGAGATAATTTGAAGGTGAATTTAGAAACAGGTGCTTTCAGGCAATGGGAGACAGTCAGGTATCAAGGGGCATCCTGATTTATTTAAATAATAGGGATCTTTCAATATCTGATCTTCACAACACATTTGTGGGAATGTATCATGCCACAAATGAAGGAGATTTGTTGATGCTCATCAGGCTGGAAAAGGTTACAAAACCATCTCTAAAGAGTTTGGACTCCAGCAATCCACAGTCAGACTGTGTACAAATGGAGGAAATTCAAGACCATTATTACCCTCCCCAGGAGGGCTCCACCAACAAAGAACACATCAAGAGCAAGGCATGTAATAGTCCATCAGCTCACAAAGGAACCCAAGAGAATTTCTAAGCAACTAAAGGCCTTTACAACATTGGGTAATGTTAATGTCCATGATCCCACCATCAGGAGAACACTGAACAACAATGGTGTGCATGGCAGGTTTGCAAGGAGAAAGCTGCTGCTCTCCAAAAAGAACATTGCTGCCTGTCTGCAGTTTGATAAAGATCACATGGACAAGACAAAAGACTAGAACAAAGTTTTGTGGGCAGGCGAGACCAACTTTTAGGTTTAAATACAAGAATTATGTTTGGAGAAAGGAAAATGCTGCATTTCAGCATAAAAACCCTATCCTAGCTATGAAACATGATGCCTATTGGGCAGTGAGAGGACGGAAACCTCGCAGAAGGTTCTAAGTCCTTCTGCAAGTTCACCCACTTTTACAGACAGCTCTGATGGGCGGCAGTGTATAAATAGCAGCACCTGACGCTGATTTACACCCTGTGGACTACTCGCACAGTCCACAGGCACTGACCTTCAAGGTGGAGCGTAAACACACAAAGACAAGTCTGTCTCTTTTCATGCCAACTTCAGCAGTTTACAGTAAATAAAGGAGCCTGGAGGGAGAAGGGAATTCATAATTAAAAGGAAAAAGGTCACCTGTGACTCGTTACCTGTTGACTCACATGCTCTAGTCGCTGGTGTCGTCTTCACTAAAGTCAAACAATGTTAGAAGATGAGACCAGCCTTAATTACTGTTTCTTTATTTTGGCACAAAGGAACAGAGGCAAGAGGGTGTGTGGAGAAAGGACGGCATCAGCATGCAGCAGCGTTTTCATGCAGGTATATGAGCCTGTTTATAGTCTTACACAGCAGGATGTGTGTGTGTGTGTCTGTGTGTGTGTGTGTGTGTGTGTGTGTGTGTGTGTATCTATACCTTCAAACGATCTGCAGGGGACTGCACTGCTTTTCAGTCTGCAAGAGAATAGAGAGAGAGAGAGAGAAAGAGACCAAGCATTGGTTTCCACTGGGAGTTGGCTGCTGCATCTGGAATGTGTCCAACGGTCAAGTAATTGCTGCATGCAGTGTCCATTTTAAATATTTAAACTCAGCCTTATGTTAGTAACCTGTGGATCAGGTGTCAAAAGTACACCCCTCATGCTGGACTCAATGTCCCATTATGGAGGTGCTCTTTGTCCTCAGGACACAATAAAGTGCCACCACACACGGAAACACATGCACATACATGGTCATCAAATCTACTCACCAGGAGCTCTCTCCTAATGCAGGGTGGGTCTCAGAACAGCTTCAGTTCTTCATAGCTTGTGTTCAACATCATATTGGAGATTTTCCTGTGAGATTCCAGTCCATCTCACACAATTCCTGCAGATTTTCGAAAGTACGTCTATACTGTAAATCTTTTACCACACCTCAGAGGTGTTCTACTGGATTCAAATTTGGTAACTGGAAATAACCAGCACTGAGGAACACTGAACACATTTTTAGAGAGGTCACCATTCAACAGAGAGTCGACGTGCTAGATAGGAAAGATAAATTATATGGAGAACTGTGCAGTAGAACAAGTTGAAAAATGATATTTGTTGCACATTATTGAGTAAAATGCTAAAAACTACTCATGAAGTATCAGACCATCAGAATTGAAGAATAAATTGATGATTAAAAGAGTAATTTGACCTTCTGAGCCTGGTCTTGTGTGACTGGAAATAACTGCACAGTTCCAAAGATGGTAGTCAAGTCAACATACCTTCCGATGAGGACCTTAGCTTTCCCCACTAGTGCCATACTGTCATTGACCCTGATTGGTTCTTTTTGTTAAAAGGCTGGACATCTGTAAACAGACTCCTTGGTGAGTGTTATGAGAACTGGTAATGCACCCTTCTTATTTCAACCAGTGACCAGTATCCTCATTTATAAAACATCGATCCCGTTGTGTACTCATGGCACTTTCAGAAGTGATTAGAAAAGTAAAGAAAGTTTTACACAAAAAATGCGCCTTCTTAGCTTTTTAATATATTATGTTTTTTTTATTTAAACATTGCACATAATTCCATTTTCCATCATATCTCATATTGCTGCCTACAAAATGATAAGAATGTAGAAAAACTCAGAAGATTGATCGATGAGGTTTACTGAAAAGGAACAAAAAAATAAACACAAACAAGGAAAAGAAAATCTGACGGTCCCAAATATACCAGAGCAGCACCTAAAAAACCCAAAAACAAAAAAAAGAACCAAAGCAAAACAAAAAAAGTAACAAACACATATTCAATTAGGATGCACATTTTCCAAAAAACAAAGCTTCATGCATAAAGAAAAAGCACGGCTGTCCTAAACCCACATGAATAAATGTCTGGTAAACAATATTTTACACTTCCTGGTTGCTTTGGTGCACCAGGTGCATCTGAGCCTCTTCCAGACTCTGTGTTAGTGACGAAGCTCGGGAGATGACACAACACACAACACAGCAGCCTAGAGAGTTGTGCATAGGATGTCAGTGGAGGGCCAACGTGCTGTTGACAATCAAATACAACCTCCAACATCAGGTGTGTTAATCCGCTACAGCATCCTTCCTGGGCTCGTGTGGAGAGTTACTGAGCTACCTCAAGTTCCACCTGCGATTGTTCGTATGAGAGCTGCTGATGATGGATGTGATATAATAGAGGGGGGTAAAACGATCAGGCAATTGAAAGAGAGCTTTTTTTTTTTTTTTCCAGTGTGCTGCTTTATAGGCCTAGCTTCTGTTACCATGGAGAGATGGAGTAAGGAGCATTCAAGCATTACCATCTCCTGTGGATTACTCTGTCCCTTTGGAATGCCTCTTAAGACTTGTGGAAAATGCTTCATCACTACCTCATCACAGCACACCATGCAGGTTATATAATATAGTCACGCAGGCAGTTATAGCACAGCAGTTATTATGGTCAACTCTATACCATAGAAATGCAAAAAGGGTGCTACAGTACTCTCTGAATGCAATAGAAAACTTTCCTGATTATTTAGCAGAACCTTCCAACAGATGGTTCTTTATAAGCTTGTATGTTTTCAAATAAGATTTACAAGTGCAGAACCTGTTTACCTTCACAGAGTGTAAAGATATTTATCTCAAAAGCTCACATCTTATATTTTAAATGCCTTTATTCACTACATTCAGTGTTGGGCACCATGTATTGGTGTGCCTTTTAATATTCTTTTAATGCCTTTTAATATATATATATATATATATATATATATATATATATATATATATATATATATATAAGAAATAAAAGAAAGAAACAATAAAGGGTCTAGGCGAGATGCCGTAGTTGATTGATACACTATTCTTGATGATGGTGTTTAGTGCACTACTGTTGAGAATCTTCAGAATGCTAAATGTGAGTGAGTTATAGGCTGAGCCTATGATGTGCTCTGCTCTGTGAGATCTACAAAATGAGTAACCTTTATTGAATGTTGAGACCTAATGTTACATAATGTGGAGGTTTTCTGAACCATACAAACTTTGGTTTGTTTTCGTCTCATTCGTCTGGCTCGTTCTCCTGCTAAAGTGGCAAATGCTTTCTCTCTATGAAGCCATGAACATAAGTCATATTTATAAATGAACCATGTCGACTCACTAAATGACTCACGTAGTGATTTTAATCTGGTTGTGCTTGGAAGAGTACTGTTTATGTTTGAAAACAATTTTGAGGCTTGAGAATCAGAGCCATATTGAAATAATACAGTAAAGTGTGAATGGACTGAGCAATATGTTAGAAAAGCTCCGGTTTTGCTGATTTTATTGAGATTTCAGCTCATTATATTGATGATATTTACAATAACAGACTCCACTTAACAATTAACTTGCACAACAGGCAACCAACCCTGTTTGCCTCCACAGTGGTGGTTCAACAGAACCCCTTTTGGCCTCCTCTTTAAGGGGACTGGGAATGAGACGAAACTCTCTGTGTTGGTGGTGTTGTGTGTTGTATCATCGACCCACGTTTCTACAGGACTCTTTATTTGGTTTACTTCTTTTTTTGTTTATTGAACAAAATAATTGAGCAGAAGTACCAGTACCAGAGTACCAGGCCCATACATCATCTGAAAGGAGGGAAGCTGTATCTGAACAAAGCGAATAGGCTTTAAACCTGTGCCGGATGTGACCAGCATTGATTCTGCCTCCAGAGACTCCCCAATTCTCCTTTCTCTGAGCAATCCTTCCTTCGTAAAACTAGTTGACCAGTCAGCGGTGGCCGAGTGTCCATGGTATCGAAGACCCACCTTTAATTTATGGTTTGATGGTAATTCTTGGCTCTTGACTGGATGTACAACGAGAGTCATGCGCATTGCATCATGGATCAGTAAGGAGCTCTGTCACTGTCAGGTGTTACAACGGTCCCAGTCCGCTGTGGTGTGGGGGGTGGGGGTGTTGGATGTGAGCCCAGAGCAACGTGCCGTGGTGACATCTTTATCTTGCTCTAGCACATATTTACAAGTTTGTGTCACATGCTGCTCTAAGACATGTGACGTGACACGTTGCCCTGTGTCCAACTGCATCCGGCACCGATCCACCTACGTTTTCCATCTGGTAGATGGACCTCCTTTACTAGAGAGCCTGCTTAGCTATCAAAAAGAAGACAAAACACAAAGAAGGACAAAGAGATTGAGAGTGAGAATGAGAGAGGCCAGAGCGGAGAGTTCTCAGCTGATAGAGCTAGCATTCACTGGCTGTGGGAGTACTGCTAGAGATCAGATGGATGGAGGGAAGGCAAAAAGATGAAGAGAATGTGGGGTTTAGGGGCTGGAGATGCGTAACAGTCAAAAAAGTAGAACTTCTCCATAGTGGTGCACGTATAATAGGACACATTAAAATAGAAATCTGCTTTATGTACACGTGTTCTGTTTAATGTGCATCTACCCTCGCTAGGTCTATGTCTCCAAAGGACGTGAAAAGGAGAGAAAAAGAGTGAGAGAGAGAGAGTGAAAGACAAAGAGTCTCCAATACAGAACGAAATCTGAATTCAACTTTGGTTATATAAGAGTCAAGGCTAGATTTAAAAAAATAGATAATACACCTCCATAGTACTTTGCATACAGATGAGTTGAAAACATTATTATTATTATTATTATTATTATTATTTTTCATGACAAACAAAGCAGCTTCTTCATCCTTTTAGATATAAGCTATAATTTCAATATTTCACTTAAGAAAACTCAACAGCATCCTTTTACATAATATCTCTGACAGGCTTATCTCAATTCTGAGCTGATTCCAGCAGGTGCAGATGTGGCAGAGCGAGAGAGAGAGAGAGAGAGAGAGAGAGAGAGAGAGAGAGAGAGAGAGAGAGAGAGAGAGAGAGAGAGAGAGAAAGAGAGAGAGAGAAACAAGGAAAGTCCAGGAGTGATGCATGGCTGAATGTGAATGTGTTACACAGGCAAAGGAAGACATGGAAAAAAGAGAAGGAGAGGAAGGAAAGTCATGTGGAAGTTTAAGAGGCCGGTCTTTTTGGAAATAATCACAAGCAGCTTTGCCTCTCTCCTCCATACAGAGAAGGTTTGTGTGGTGAGGAAGAGATATTGCTGTGTGTGTGTGTGTGTGTGTGTGTGTGTGTGTGTCTGTGTGTGTATGTTTGGTAGCGGGGGGGATTATTGTTGCACTGTCACTGTGTGATACTGTAATTTGCTGCCGTAGTTGCGAGGGCACCGTGTGCAGCATGGGGTTATAAAAGCGCAGATTAAATTTGAGCCTAAACTGTTCAGAAGCGCTCGGCAACTACAGCGATGCTGAATCGTGGGCCTTGATTCCTCAGCCTTGAACGCACCAAAATCAAACTCCCAGTCTTTATAGCAGGGTGCATTAAGCAGGCAGTTCAGTCAGCAAGGACAGTAAGAAGTGACAACGCTAAATGCAATCCAAGAACAGTGGCTGATCTAATCGCTTAGAATGACGCTCCATTTCCACTGTCATTGCCTATAGGTTTGTTTAGGACGACAACTGGGCACACTAGTTACCAGTTAAAGCTCAGAACTGACAGTAACACAACACTATCATCTTAAAAGTGTAGGTTAGAGTAAGATTATACAAAGTGTTCTACGCAGTCCTATGAAAGGGTAGGGTTCTGTGAGTTGTAATGACCTTAAAAGTGTTGAAGAACCACTTTTGGGTTCTTGAAGAATTTGAAAGCTCCAGTCAAAGTTCAACAAGCAAAGTAAGAACAAGCATATGCCTCCTTCAGCCACCGCCTCCTTTAAACTGCCGCCAATCACTGGCAATCTGGTGCTTTCCTCAGAGCGATGCAGTATTGGAGGCAGTTTGAAACCAATGCACTGGACCCCAGTTATGTAACCTTCGAAGCCTGACCACCGGGGAAAACCTTAGTCTGCTGAGCCACTGCAGACATGGGTTCCTAAAGATTCTTTAAATGGAAATGGTTGTTGTACAAGCATAAACCAGCAGCTTTTTAAAAAACGAGGATACACAAACCACACCCCTGCATTTCACTGTAACAGCCAAACAGGAAAGCATTAAAAACTGCCGTTATTAACAATGTGTTTTGTGGTGATTGGATCGCATTCGGATTTCACCTGCACTTGCATAAACACTGCAAAGATGCACCGTTACTGGATCGCAATCGGATCACTCAAACCACATTTGGTGGTGGTCAGAGACGGATCCCATCCACACTGAACACGGGGGTAAAAAGAATTTGCTTTCTGTGATCGCATTGCCTTAGGCAGAACGAAAATATGAGTAATCATTACTGTGGATCTTCATCTCCCTTCTGCTCCATCTCCTCCACTCTCTCAACTGTGTGTGTGTGTGTATGTGTGTGTGTGTTTGCCCTTGTGCTTATTTACTGATATATGCTAACAGTAGTGCTGAGGTTTTTTTCCTTTGCAGGAAGGACCTGGTGTGGACATACGTGCCCAGGGCCCTCCAGGCTTTCTGCAAGATTAAAACAGATATTATTTCAAATCAATATAAACAATATCACCTCAGCCCATATCAAATTCTGTTGATATGTGTTTATACAGTTTGGTAGGTTTTAAATTATTGATATACTGCCCAGTCCTAGTTAAGAGTACACAGACTATATAATGTTTATTTTATCATGCATGCAATGTATATAACATTGGCTTTGAGTACAATAGGCTTTGCTTGGCAACAATATATAAAGGAATTAGTCTGTAGTAAAGAGTCTACAAAATTAAACAATTTTCCAACATATTTTAAGATACTAGTTTAGGCAAGAAACAATCCATTTGTTTCAATATATTATATATATTATATATATAACAATATATTTTAAGGTTAACAGTGGCTTATCTTACTTTAAAGTGTAAATCAAACTTTCAGGAAAAGGTGTTTATGTGCAGGTTTAATGTGGAAAGATTTGCATTTGTCAACATTCCGGGTGCTCAGAGGCTGCTGTTCAAACTGTCAGCTCAAATCCGATTTGGCATACCTAGATTAATATAGTCTAGACAGCACAAAACAACACAAAATTCAATTTTTCTGAATCCGATCCAAACCAAATTTTGAGGTGTTTTGAAATGCGATTCTAGTCCGATTCTCATGTCAGCTTGGATGCTCTGGATGCTCATCTCCTGCATCACTCGCAGTAAAACAAACCACCGACCAAGTAAAATCCAAAGTAATGGAAGTGCATGGATCCAAGCTGAACACAGCACCAGTGTGCCTACATAGTTCATGTTACCTATGCTGTTACCATAGCAACCCGCACAGAAAGGTCTGTGATGTCTAGAGATTGAATCTGATCACTTGCAAATAACGTAGACAGTCATCATAACAGATCTGACTGAGAAACAAATCCCATTTGTCTGCAGTTTGAACACAGCCAGAGAGTCCAGGTGTGTGTGCTCAGGGGTGTATGTGTGTGTGTACAGAGTGAGAAGGAGATGTGAGCGGAGAGAGAGAGACCACTTTACTGTCTCTCAGAGCTGCTGGTTAACGACCTTTCTAATATCGAAACTGCAAATTTGCTGACAGTAGCAGTGGGTTTATTTTAAACCAGGCAGGTGTGAGGTGTGGGTCCTTTAGGAGTGCTAACCTACTGCTGCTACCGCATTAGTGTGAAGTGTGTATGCTGTCTGTGATCCATGTATATTGTGCATCACTAAATTTTGTTTTGCCCATTTTTGTTGCATGTCATGTCATTACAGTATGAAAGAAATGCAGACCTTAGGATGAGTTTTAAACGGTAAACTGAATGAACGGTCATACTGCCACCCAGCCTCTCATATTTTACAGAAATCAGCTAAACCTAGTCTTTCAGTCTGAAAGCTTCTTCATGACCATGACCTAACATTACATCAGCATGACTGATTTTTATCCGTTACCCCGTATTTCAGGTCCAGCAAGTCAAATCCCACCCCAGGATTTTGTTCTAACTGCCTGTGCAGCCCTGCTGTGGTTATGCCCTTTACAGTCACCCAGGCAGTCAGAACAAAACCCTGGGTTGGGTTTTGACCTGCTGGACCTGAAAAACCCACCTCTGTCCTGAACATTATTACCGCTATCTTTACGTGCTAAATTTTAACATTTGTAACATTACACCTAGCAACTGGAACAACATTATATTGGACAAAAGTATTGGGACAACTGCTCATTCACAATTTCTTCTGAAATCAATGGTATTAAAAAGAGGTTTTCCTGCTTTCCTTGGAGTAACTTTCTCTACTGTCTACTTTCTCTACAGGGAAGAGCTTTTACTATATTCTGGAGCATTGTCGTGAAGATTTGATTGCATTCAGCAACAAGAGTGCTGTTAGTGGCTTGGAATGTTGCATGGTCACCCCTAGTCCATGCCTGGTTCATGTATGTTTATCTACTCCAGACACATTCTATTGGCAGTGCTTCTCTACAGGGACTGTAGAGATGTGTGTGCATCTGCACATCTGAGTCAGCAATGGATGCAACTTAAAGTAACATTTGGGCATTCATTAGAATGATACATACTTAGAAATACTTCCTCTGAACTGCTTTATTTTTTTATCCCTTGCTTTTGTATTGTAATAATCTTGTAATGACCACGTTTCTCGTGTTTTTATAATTAATGTGATATCTACCTCTAAAACCCTGAAAATGTTCATAATTTCACCAGAGCATCCTAGAATTCTCCTGAGATCCAGGTTCAAGAAACATGGGATAATGTAATAACAGGTGTGTCTTCAAAAGATATCCAAGCCAGGAACCTCTTAAGAACCTTTTCCAGTTAACAAGCTCATGTTGGGCCCAAATGGGTGGAACGTGGGTTAAGTGGCTTTTGGGTGCACATGGGCTCACAGTGGGTTTGTACATGTATGGTTCCTGGGACCCAACTGGGCTTCTCAAACAAGCCCACGTTAATCTCACACTCCATCTAGGCCCTGTGTTCAGTGTACAACCCAGATGGGGCCCATGTTTAACCCCTCCTCTTCCTGAGGGACCCTGGTGGGTATCCGTATGTGGGGCCAACATGGAACCCGATGACAAAATGTTCTGTTTTCTGGGTTAATTATTAAGTAAAAAAGACTCAAATGTGCACAAGAGTTCAGCTTCAAAATGTGTTGTCTGTGGCTTGCCTATTCAGACCAACTTACATATGTGTTTGCTAAGTTTGGGGTACCCTACAGACAGCTGGATCTCCTATCGCACTGTAACACCAAATAGTACTGATTACATTGCACTGTGTATAGTGATCATTGCTAGGCAAATGGCTCATACCTTTGCTGATTGAACTACTTGGTGTGGATTACGTTTGCATACGATGATAGAAGGGAGATATTTGCCATGCATATGTCTACTGAACCTGAACATTCAGCACAGGACCAAGAATGGCACCTGGCAGACCCCTGTTCTGTTCTTTCCAGTGATGAAACCCTGTATCTCCTTGTCTTTTTAGTGACATTTGACATTAATTGGAAGCTAGGAAGAATAGTAACACATACCGATGTGAGATAATCAACACAAACTCTAAAACACTTTCAGAACAGGACCAGCACAGCCCCCTAAGAACTTTGTAGTTGGCGCTTCCTCTGACAGCAGTGGCTTGATGCTAAGGTTGGTAGAAAGGGGAGCGGTATGGGTTTGGATCCTGCTTGAACACATTGCTAATAAAAGGCCCTGGGATGACTCCAAGCTGACATCAGGCAACCTGGTTGCCAGCTCTTGCCCTTCAAGCCCACAGTTTGGGTCAAAACAGAAGGAGGAGATAAAAAAAACAAAAACAAAAAACAAACAAACAAAAAAACCCCAAACAAACAAACTAGACGCTGCAGACAGAGAACACGGCCTAATACCTGCTTCGCCAAACTCTCACCACACCCACCCAACAGAATCAAGTCCAAGTGTCCATATTACAACCAAACAAATATTTCTCTATTATATTAAAATATTCACATCTGTTTCATACAAGACACAGGTTCACACATAAAGAAAAAAAAAAAGTAAAAAAAAAAGTCAAGCTTTTTTTTTCATTAAAGAAGTCTCCTACTCTGTATCCCTCGGCGCAGAGATGTAGTGTACTGTGTCTTTAAGGCATTCATAAGGGGCGGGACTTAAAAAGTGATTGATGCCTGGGTTGTTGTTGATAGACATCCTGGCTTACTGGTGATGGGAGAGCAAACAGTGTCCACACTCTCCTCTGCTGTCCAGCAGTGGTAGCTCCAGGGAAGGACATCATCAGGTCTTTTGGTTACTAAGAGCTGGGTCCGGTCCACTCCAATGTCTACGCCAGCAGGTAGTCGTGACGGGTCCTTTGCTTTGGAGATCTGTTCAGTGACTGGTCAGTCTCTCATGGTCAACATGCACAGCACTGTAAACAGAAAACAGGCAAACAATGCTTAGACAAATGCACGTATTTCTATGGGGTCATGCCAAACTCACAGACACTATGTGGACAAAAGTACTAGGACGCCTGCTCATTCACATTTTCATCCGCAAAAAGTTCTGCTTTTGTTGGAGGAACTGTCTCTACTGTCCAGGGAAGACTCTATGTTAGATATTGGAGCATTGCTGTGAGGATCTGATTGCATTCAGCAACAAGAGAATTAGTGAGGTCAGGATGTTGGATGATCACCAGCCCACCTCATCCGCAACCCCCAAATGTACTGAATGGAGCACCATCATTGCCCAGTTCTGCTGTTCCAGAGCACAATGCTTATATCCCTTTATCCCAAACCTGGCATTAGACATGGTGACAAAAGGGTCATGTTGGTTTATCTGTTCCAGAGAGTCCTATTCTATTGGCAGTAATTCTCTACAGAGACTAGACAAACTGTGTGTGCATTTGCACATCCGTGTAAGAAATGAGAGCAACAGAAAGGATGTCCACAAACATTTGGACATATTGTGTACACCGATCTACCATAATATTAAGACCATCTCCTTGGTTCTACTATCACTGTCCATTTTATCAGCTCCTCTGACCACACAGTAGCTCATTGTAGTTCTACAGTATAATTACAGACTGTAGTTCATCTGTTTCTCTACATACTTTATTCTCCTCCTTTCATCCTAATCTTCAATGGTCAAGACCCCACAGGACCACCACAGAGCTGGTATTATGTGGGTGGTGGGTCATTCTCAGCACTGCAGTCACACTGACATGGTGGTGGTGTGTTTATGTGTGTTGAGCTGGTATGAGTGGATTAGACACAACAGTGCTGCTGGAGTGTTTAAACCCCTCAGTGTCAGTGCTGGGCTGAGAACAGTCCACTAACCAGAAATATCCAGCCAACAGCATCCTGTGGACAGCGTCCTGCATGCCAATAAGGCTTCTTAGTCATCAAAAATGCTTAATATATATTTTCCCTTAAGTCATAAAGATTGATTTTGAATTGCTGTTCTTATCTATTGTGCATCACTTATCACTGTTGCACGCTAGTATCCACAACTTCTGAATATGGAAGGAATGCTGCATACATTGCATTGTGGACAGTTGCTGCGCAAACACCAGCCATCTCCTGATTGGATAAATGCATACATTTCAATGACAGCCCTGACAGTACCAAGAAAACTGTAACCCGAACAACATGGGACACATTTTTCAAACTACAGCATTCATTCACCTATAAATTAAAATAGCTTGGACCCCTGCTCTTCAGAGAACATTACCAAATGACAAATCATCCTTAGGACACTGGCTTGTTGTTATAAAATCTTGTAAAACAAATGAGTAATTATACTTTTTTAACCCACTGTGCTGTGCACATGGGAATCCCCCACATTTAACCCATCCATACACAGTGATACACACACACACAAACACACACACACACACACACACACACACACACACACACACACACACACACACACACACCAGGGGGCAGTGAGCACACATGCCCGGAGCAGTGGGCAGCCCTATCCTCAATGCCCAGGGAGCAGCTGGGGAGTTCAGTACTTTGCTCAAGTTCACTTCATTCATATCCTGCCAGTTCAGGGATTTGAACCAGTGACCTTCCTGTAACTGCTGGTTCCATAACCTCCAGACCACAGCTGCGCCAAAAAGTGTAATTCTACAGAACTTTAAACATTACATCTAACTCACAGATAAACATACTCACAGGTCCAGACTGAGTAATATTAAATCTAATTAATAATAAAAAACAATAAATCTAATAATAAATCCTAAAGGAAATTTGACCGAGAACAGAACAGCTTATTATAATTCCACACAGCAAAATGCAAATGAGTGTTCTATATGCTTAGTCCTCAAATGAACCCCAAAACACCCCCACACACAACACTTTCCCTTCTAGATCCACTCCTTATTAAAGCTTCTCTGGAAGATTCTGAACCCACTAATGTCTGAGGAATACCAAATCACTGCAACTACTGACAGCAGCCCATCTGGAGAAGAGCACAGTGCCAAAAACCTGTATCCCACCAGCCTCCGGAGACCACGTCACACCACTCCACTACAACTATAGACCAGCGTCTGTACTGCACACTCAACATACACGCCTCAAATAATGAACTAATTTAATGTATATCAAATGAGTTTATAACGTTATATAAAAATGTAAATCATGTAAATATGAATGATGTAATGTTTCAAGACAGTTGTATTTTAATGTTGAAGCTGTTTGATTAGTAATTTATTCAAATTTGAACTTAAATAGTCGAATACCTTTATAAACTAAACCTAAGATAAAACCTCAGATTAGTACAGTATTTGATATTATTATTCAGACAATATTAACATAAAAAATGTCACTTTAAATGTAAATGAATATAAATGACAGTTTAACTTTCCTAAAATTGTGAACAACAAAAATCATGATATTATATGATCTGATTTTTTGAGACGCGTGAATGATTTCTTTGGTGTACTATTGCGATTTAAAAAGTTAGAATATTGTGAAAATGTTCCTTTGTGTTCATAATTTCATTCAAAAAGGTAAACGGTCACATTTTATATTCATTAGATGTAAAATTCAGAATCTCAGAAACTTTCAAAAGTTGCCTAAATTACTAGTCAGTCATAATTAACCTTTTAAAAAGGCAGACATATTTAAATGCATTAAATATAAAATGTGAACTTTCTGAATTACACTTTGAACTTGATTAACAAGAGACCTCAGTTTGGTGTTTCAGCCACAGTTCTGAGTTTTCTGCAGACTGGAATTTCAGCCATTGCTTGAAGACCCGTATACACCTGTAAAATTCAGCTCCTTCCTTCACACTATGGCCTTTGGTCCAAATGCAGTCTTCTTAGCCAATCATTAATCAAATAATCTGCTTTGTGACCCATTTTCCACACATCCAATGAGATTCACTTCACTGTACCATATCTTCTCAATCTATGAACCCCTTCACACACTCCTCAGGAATTTATATCCAGATCATCTACAGGATCCTACAGTCTTAAATGCTTCAGTTATAGATATTAATATTTACTTTTCCACATATCTCTACTTTACTTCTGAGCAGTAAATACTCCAGGTCAACAAATCTGTAAATTAATCGTGGATAGTAAACCTGCTGATTTAGATTTTACTGTTCGTAATGTTCATTTAAGATATAATCAGTTTCAGATCTCCAAAGTATAGTTTTAGATATCTACAAGAGCTTTCACTTGTCAGAATGACAGTGGAGATACCTGTAACTGCAGTTTCTGCTGATAAAGAGATTCATTTCATAGAGGAACTAATGGGACTAGTATCACTGGTGTCATTACAGGCAAAAACAGTGTGCCATACCCCCACCAACAGCCAATAAGTTCATCAGAGCCTGAACACAGATGTTCTTTGCAGACAATCTGAAGTTCTGAGTGCACCAACAGCGTGGATGTACAAGTAACTCATAAAACTTCATTTACATCCTTTCAAGCCCCACAGGAATGACTATGATTGTGTCCAATTCTTACATATGAAACTAATATGCAGTAGAACATCTCCACTTTATTGCCCTCATGCTGCCAAGTTCTCAAATGGTTGGATCATCTGATACAAACAATGAATCTACAGTGAGATCCCAGCACATGGAGTGAAGCCTGTAGATGATTTAACAATCTTACAACGTGAACTTATAAAAGTGGAAAGCATATTGGCCCATCAAGTCCAAATATAATGAGTCAGCTTGTTCCTGCAAACATCCTTATAGCTCTCTCTCTCTCTTTCTCTCCCTCTCTCTCCCCTCTTCCCCACTCTCTCTTTCTCTCCCTCTCTCTCCCCCCCCTCTCTCCCCTACTCGCTCTCACTCTCTCTTTCACTCTCACTCTCTAAAATGTCTTGCTCTCCAGCTCTTGTTTTCTCTCCCTTCCTTTTCACTCAGCAGCTCTCTCGCTGCCTTCCCCTCTCGCTCCCTCACTCTAAACGATATTCATATTTTCCTGGCACAGGGTGAGTCAAAACATGACCCAATAAGGATTTCTGTGGTAATTGCAGCCAATTTTTGTTTTTTTTCTGAGCTGTCTCATTTTCAGGCTAATTTTAGTTTGCTAGCACTCAGGGTCTGTGTATGAGCTGTTCACCATGAGACAAAGACAGCAGAGACTGACGATCCATCTCCACCTCACTGTCCAAAAGACAAACAGATCACAGAGGGGAACACAACTCCTGAATCTAAACCTGAGGGTGAGACTGAGCCAGACTGACAGACTAAGACTGATGGACTGACAGACTAGAGACTGACAGACTAAGAGTGATGGACTAACAGACTGAGACTGATGGACTAACAGACTAAGACTGATGGACTAACAGACTGAGACTGACGGACTGACAGACTAACAGACTGAGACTGATGGATGGACAGACTAACAGACTGAGACTGATGGACTGACAGACTGAGACTGATGGACTGACAGACTGAGACTGACACACCAACAGACTAAGACTGACAGACCAACAGACTAAGACTGACAGACTGACAGACTAACAGACTGAGATTGACGGACTGACAGACTGAGACTGTAGGCTACCTGACTGACACACTACCAAACTGACAGACTAACAGACTAGAGTGATGGACTTACTGACTAATAGACTGCTGGACTGACAGATTAACAGACTGAGACTGATGGACTGACAGACTAACAGACTGATAGACTACCAAACCTACAGACAAACAGAATGACATTCTAACAGACTGATAGACTAGAAAACTGACAGACTAACAGAATGACAGACTAACAGAAAACCAGGCTAACAGACTAACACTCTGAGGTCCTTTTTTGGTGAAAGCTGACACACATAACAGCACAATGTTGGGTTAAGTTTGATGATAAAATGATAATGTCTTTAATTCCTGTGTAAAGATGTGTCAGGATTACAACACACATACTGATCTTTACTGTAAAGGCACTGAAATTGTAGAGATTATGTTTTAAAACAGAGTTCTGGACAGCAAACGAATTACAGCATGTTGAGTCAACACAGCACACAGCAGTGCCAATGGGCACATGACCTGGTAATTCACTAATTTAATGAGAAATATAAAATATGCTAAATGATACCATATAACAGTGCACGGTAATTAGCACCACACTGAAAACAGAGGTGTGATGTAAGTTCTGTCTTTTGCTGAGACGTACAAGTATCTTGCACAACTGTAGGGTGTAATATTGGACTTTCCATATTTAAAGGTACATTCTAACCTCTTGGGGTACATAGTAGTACCTTAAGAGGTACAAAAAGATGGGTACAAAATAGACTTCCAATGATGGTCTTTACCTTTCTGCTCTTTAAAGTACATATCTGTACTGAATTTTCTCAGCGTGAATATGGACACTTAAATACTGAAATTAGACTAAGAGCTACACCACAGAAAACTAGGCAGATCATTTATAAACCAATATCTCAGTTTGCAGTTTTAATGAGGCTGCTAACATTTTTATTATATGAAATAATTATATAAGTTATGCCCGAATACAGTTTATGACAAGTGCGTTAATGTGAGTACACGGTAAAGGTCCTGCCGTTAAGGACACGGTCGAAAAGGCACATATGTGTCTGAAACTAGGCCAACAACTTAGCTAGGTACCAGCCTGAGTAACAGGAACAGCGGTTTAGCTGGTTGCTTAGTGTCGCAGTCTTTCACACTTTGCATACTTTTAAGCTCTCAATCAATCATCGAATCAACATTTGATTTTGAAAATTGAATCAACATTGATATAAATTTGTTTCAACTCCATCACAGATTTTATAACTCAAACAGCATTTTTACTAATAGCCCTTAATAATGAACCATCACGTCAAATCTTTCATCTGTCTACACTGAGTTTTTTTCCCCCCAAACATAACAATAATCATATTTATTTGACAGAATGTTTATGTTGATTTATTGAAATTTCAACCTTGATTTATAAGCAGTAACCTCACTTTTCAACCTTGAACGTTGAGTAATGTCCACATGGTGCTAACAACTATGCTAACTATGCTTCCGCTGTCGTTTCAGAGTTAGGGACTGTTTAGCTCCATCAAGGGTGCTTCTGTTCCTCGAGGAAAGTGATCAAAACATTTGTCTTGCCAGTTTTGGAACAAAATGTTAAGAATTCATTTTCTTTTTTCCTTTTTTTAAATGTTATTTGAATGACTTTTTTTGTGCTGCTGAAACTTTTTGCGTACTATCAGCAATGCAGCAGTTTAATGTCTGAAAAATACAGAACATACAGAAAAAAGTGACCACTCCATTTTCTTCTTCGTAAAACAGCGTCTCTACACAGACAGCAGCCGTTTCTTTTCGGACAAAGCTGAGCTACTAGTTTGTGAAATGGCATGAAGTCCCACAACAGCAGTGTGAAATCTTATCTATACATATATACATTTATATTTATCCTTGTATTTTTGCCCTTGAAATTAGAGTATTTATAAACACAACCTGTTAAATGCAGCATGGCCAGTTCTTCTACCACAGCGGGAGGAACCTGGAGAACCCAGAGGAATCACGTGAACACGTGGAGAACATACTAGATGCCTCACAGAGAGCAGCCTGAGCAGGAATCCAACCCATAACCCCAGAACCCTGGAGCTGTGTGACCCCTCTCTGCACCATGCTTTATAGTATTTTAATTCGTAATACCATGTATCAACACACACACACACACACACACACACACACACACACACACACACACACACACACACACACACACACACACACACATGCACACAGAAAGGCAGCTTTACAATGTCAAATATCTTAGTCTGAGTTTTTTTATTGAGCATTCTGGTCTAAAAGCGGCTGCATTTTTCAAATTCTATAAAAGAGAAAAATGGAGATACAAGGGTTTTGGTATGAAGAATTGATCTGCAGAAAGATAAAGATACAGATTAACTCTTCATAAGCACACTTTCAATGTGTTCAGTGTTCAATCCAGAACTCTGTCTAATATAGATGAGAAGAAGATGAGAAGAAGAGTGAAGATAACATATGACCAGTATAGCCAGTATAAATTATACCTTACTTTCATTTTAATTGCTTTAGTACAAATTAGTGCTTCCAAAACACCAGAACTTCAGTACAGAACAGCACATTTTAATGTACATTATTTTTTTTTACACATTTACCAGATCCTCTCCCAGACCCTCACAGTAGGACCATCTCACACACCCTTACATGAGGACCATCCAAGTGCCTCACATGACGACCATCTCACACACCCTCACATGAGGACCATCTCAGTGCCTCACACAAGGACCAACTCACACTCCCTCACACGAAGACCATCTCACAGCCCCTCACACAAGGTCCATCTTAATGCCTCACATGAGGACCATCTCACAGCCCCTCACACAAGGACCATCTCACAGCCCCTCACATGAGGACCATCTCACAGCCCCTCACACTAGGACCATCTCACACATCCTCACACAAGCAATTCCAAAATGTCCGCTGCAAAAACCCACATCATTTATCATTGTTGGTCTATTCTGAATTCTCAGTGATGCATCCTTCTCAGACACACTTGATTGCCCACAGCTCTTTCTCTCTCTCTCTCTCTCTCTCTCTCTCTCTCTCTCTCTCTCTCATTCTCTCTCAGATTGATTCACATCTGCAGGCTTTATGACGAGGGGTGTTGAGTAAATATTTACGGTAAAATCCTCCGCCATGTTTCTGATTGGGAAAGGCAGTGTGGAGGATCATCTCCAGAGGCACGTTTGGCCAACGTGCCCCTGAGTCATCTGACTCCCTGGTGGACCGTCAGTGCTGATTAGCTGCATCCCACTTTGCCTGAGCCAGAGCAACCGAACATCATTAAAGTGAAGTCACCCTCCTCCACCCCAACAGCAAGACACAAACACATACAGACCAAGAGTACAGTGTCCTACTGTACAGAATGTACGGCTCGTCCTCCTTCCTAAGGAATATATCCGAGACAGAGGAAGGATCTCTACATGCTTTCATCCAAAATCCCAAACATTCTCCACAACCTAACAACCATATTAACATCTCACAGCTTGCAGAAACGCTTGATGAAACTGTCTTCTTACAAAATTGAACCAAATTTGAGAAACAGTTATAGTTTGAAACATTGGAAAAGCCTGAACCAAAGGTCCATCAGATTCATGATGTTTTGAATGGTGGAGAGTTGAATTGTTCACAGCTCTGCTCTTTTATTCATAAACTGAACACATCCCACATCAAACTCAGCTGAATCTCAGAATCTTCATGAAAAACAATCAGGTTGAGATTTTCATGGTATGATAATGATGATCTCAGAAAATATCATGGTTTTACAGTAAACAATACTTCATAAAAACATACTGATATGCATTTAAAAAGTCTGTTTTGAAAAATAAATAAATGGCTAGAAAAGCTGCACCCATAGCCTTTCTGAACTATATTGTGCTCAGCAATTGGATATAGAACACTAATGGATACTAATGGATTAATCAACTTTTTTATTATTATTATTCTCCTAAGAGTAAGAAATTGGTGAGATATGTATTTGTTTTTTCACTAATATTAAGCAAATGTACAACATATAATAATGCTATAATATCATGGCATAACTAAAACCAGTATACTGCTGCATATCTAGTTTTTAAACATTTCTTCAAACGTGGGTGGAATTTGGTTCACAGTTGGTTCTTTGTTCTGAACCATGCCATAAATAGTTCCTCACAGAGTGTCTAAAAATAAATAATAGAATACTGAAGTACCTCTACATCAATCAATCAAATTTTATTTATATAGTGCTTTTTACAACAAGAAGTTGTCACAAAGCAGCTTTACAAAGATCTGGGTCCAAGCCTCAAATGAACAGCCAGTGGGCAAACAGTGGCAAGGAAAAACTCCCTCAGACTCGGAAGAAGAAACCTTGAGAGGAACCAAGGCTCAAGAGAGGAACCCATCCTCCTCTGGTCGACACCGGCGAACATAAACAACGGCACAATACATTGGTGTGGAGAAGTAGAAAAGACATGAAATAAAATAATGTAAATGTTCTCTAGTTTTTTTTATTTTTGGTGGAACTCTGCCTCCAAACCAACAGCCATTTAGGAATCTTTATGTGTAAAGTGTTTAAAGGTACCAACTTTTCAATTTTCTACAAATTAAAATGTTATATTTAACATCTGCTTATTTAATTATCTGGTTACATATCTTTAAAAATGATCTCTTAACCCTGACTACATTATGAAACACCTGGTAATGATGCTCAGTATGTCTTTCAGAATCCTGATCCTGTACAGTAAATCTCATCTGAGACAAGCAAATCAAACTTGCAAACATGCATTGGTTGCTGGTCAAATGCCACGAGACATCACGATCACACAAATCACAGGGTGCTGGCTTCCTACTGGTTCCCAGAATTCAGAAGGCTTCAGCAGGGGGAAAAGAGCCTTTTCTCACAAAGCCCCCCAGCTCTGGTATAACCTTCCAGATAATGTTCGAGACTCAGACACTGTCTCAGTCTTCAAGTCTAGGCTGAAAACGTACTTGTTCAATGTAGCATTTGGTCATTAACGTATTAGATTAGTTACAGGCTGCAGATCCAGGGGTTCTGGGAGTACACTGGGATTTATGGTAAACTGGGATGTTGGTGCTGCCGTCTGACTCCTTCACACCATCACTCTGGTTTGTGACGGTGGAGTGGTTAGACAGCAGTGTTTCAGGATGCTCCATGTTCATGTTCTTCTGGTTTTCTGCTTAGTTCAGCTGTTATAGTCAGATCTGCCGGAGTCACTCAGCACACTCTGGTAAAGTTTACAGTCTCTATTCTCTATAAATCTAACTAATTACATCTCTGTACCTTTTCAGAATTATTGATGATCCACTGGCCCTGGTGGATGAAATGCTAACCTTGAGCTCCTCTGCCCCATCTGAGAATGAGCCCAAGTTCCCCTGCTACAACTTCACATTGGCGTCCTACCTTCCGGCAACTGGACCTGGACTAGTTGCTGACCCACCATCAGCAATTATGTAGAAATTTACACAGACCCTAATTAGTTGGTACTGTCACTATTATGTTCACCAGCAAACTACATTACACAAGCGTACCAGAGTATTAGAACAGACATGTGGGGGTTCCCTAAATAACTGTGTATAAGTAGTTTGTCCAGAGGAGGACGGGTCCCTCCTTGTGAACCTGGTTCCTCCCAAGGTTTCTTCCTCCAGCTCTGAGGGTTTTTTTGCTTGTGATTGTCACCCATTGGCTTGTTCACTAGTGGGTCTATTTCTTATCCCATTGTTCCTGTGTGAACCTTTTTTATTTTTTGATTTCTGTTGAGCTGCTCTGTGACATCAGTTGTGCAGAGCGCTACACAAATAAATTTTGATTTGATTTGATTACATTTCAAATCCTTTTACCATTCCAGATTTTCCAGCACCAGAGGAATCCCAAATCCCGAGCTGATCGACATTATATGAAGCCAGCAGTTCACTGCAGGTCTCAGAGACAATGAAGACTGTAAGCTGGAGTGTCATGCTCTGTCAAATAATTATTGATATCCAAATGAAGATGTACTCATTGTGTCCTCTGAGGGCCTTTCACAGAAAACCGTTAGCAATTGCAAATAATACTGTTACTATATCAGACGTCCCAATCCCCTACAGAGTCCCGTATCATTACACCTCTGCAAACTTCAGCCAACCAGGACAATGTCTGACAATCTGACTTTAACAGCGAGATCACAGGAGCTGTGCAGCAGTGTGACTGTGCTTCTGTTTCAGTATCTGTTTAACAGGACTGTCAGATTTATTGGCAGGGCAGAGTTGATGGAACGTCAGTGACCACATGAACCTAATGGTTTGGGACGTCTCTGTGGTACAACATCCACTGCAGATGGTTTATATTACAATTAACATTAAACTCAGTCACTCATTCAAAACTTATGAAATAGTACTGGCTGACTGTACGTTCTCTAGCCTCACACTTTAATAATGATTCTGACTGGTACAGTTATGATGAACCTTCAGTTGGTAAAGAACCCTTACATTATATGCAGCTTCAGAAAATAACGATTCTTTAAAGAATTCCCAATTTAAAGGTTGTTTAGGGAACAAACAGTGGTTCTTCTGTGGTACACTGGTGTTTCAGGGTTCTCACGTACCTGTGTTACCTTCAGGCTCGTTCAGAAATCCTTCTGGATTTCTGTAAAGCAGCTTTGTGACCACATCATAAAGTGCTTTACAAATAAATGTAATTTGATTTGATCATGACCCCTGAAGAGCCTATGTGGCACATTGAAGAGAGGATCTCATACACCTTTTTACATGACTATATAATCAAAAATGTTCTAGATATTAATTGAAAAGAAGCAACGACAATCAAACATCATTACAATATATATCTTTAAAGAATCACAGATTGAAAGGTCCGTTGCAGAATCATTGTGTCATATCAAAGAACTGTTTTAGCTCAAATTTTAAGTGACTTTTTGGTACAAATTCAAATTCTAAATGATAATCCAAACCCTGCTGTGAATTTATATTTGTCAGCTGACATACATTAGAGCCATCTTAACATGCATTAATCTTCTTAACATCTGCAGACCTTCCACTATTAAAATAAACCTCTGCGCACAATGTGGATGTGAAAAAGTCAACAGCAAGCAAAGCTCAGAAATTAGAGCGAGAAACAGCAGCAAATGGATATTAATTGGAAATATTAACAATTTAGGTATCATTACTTAGAAACCATATCAGAAACCTCAAATATGGAAAAATATCTCAATAGAAACTTTGTTATGCACCAAGCTGAAAACAGATTTTACCAACAGATTCTGACTAAAATACATTTTTAGAACCTGAACACATTAAAGAGATGTGAAAAAGCTGTCTGTGTGACATTACAAAACTTTACAAAATGTTGTGCTCTTGTTGCAAAATATACTGTTTATTTTACAGTCATTATCATTTGTTATACATAAGACAGATCAGATTTTATTATTAAATGGGAAAACAATCCACCCTCAAACCAAAGCCATCCAGTTAAGAAATCATGGAAAAGAACGATTAGATCATCGATGCATACAACACAAACTCCAAACACTGCTGGATTTCTCATCGCAGAGCTCCATCAGAATTCTGCATTACTGCGCTGAATCACACTCATACTGACACCAATGGAAGCCACAGTAGATGACGTGGCATGAAACTGTGATTTGAACAGGCAAATGCTAATATTCTGCTACCTCAGTAGTCAGGTCTGTTTCCACCTTGAACACACTGAGCTTCAAAAAGAATAAACTCAACCTGAACCTCACATTAATCGTTTCTCTCACCATTCTGCGTCATGCTTCGTGATTACTCAGCACTTTAGTTTGACTCCTGGACTCCACCCTCAGCTGAAATAGAGTTTCTAATTGGTTCTGTTTCTGAATTTCATTCTCTATTTCTCACCTAATGTAGATGCATACACATGTAGACCGATAGTGGCAATGAATTTCTAATTAATTTGCACAGACAGACATGTTCCCTCAAGACGCATGGAAGACAAGCATCCAGACTCTTTTCTGTCCTGGCATCAAAATGGTGAATCTACCCTTGGGGGTCTGAACAGCTGAGTCATTCTCTGTCTTCAAATGCAGACCCTTCTCTTTCAAGAGCATTTAACTCATTCAAGATTTATACTGATACTGAATCTTGTTGGTCTCCAATCTGACATCAGTTTCAGCAGCAGCTAAGCTTGAGTAATCTCTGGATTCAAGCATCTACTAACTAGCTACTAACTAGGTCTTCTGAGTGAACAGCAAATCACTTTTGTATGTCGGTCTGGGTAAGAGCATCTGCCAAACGCCTTAAATGTAAATTTAACTGAAATGGTGGGCTGTTCTCAACAATAATTTCCATGCTGACCTCACCCCAAGATCAAGACAAGACAGAGTCTAAATTAGACGGAGAAGTGACAGAGACAGCTCATTTATGGTCTAAAGCAAGGGTGACCACTCCTGGAGAGCTCTCTTCCTGCATACTTCAGACTTAATACTAAACCCCTCTCTACCTGATCATGATTGGCTTATTGGCTGTGTTAGATATGGGTTGGAGCTGAAACCTGCAAGAAGGACCTCTCCAAGAGCAGAGTTGGAGACCCCTGGTCTAATGTAAATACAATGCTACCTCCTCATATCTTCTGTTAAACTCAAATGTAAGGAAAAGCTGTAATGTTCAGGTCAGACTGGGTCCCCAGTTAATCTGCATTTTTCACCAGTAATAGCCTTTAATAGTCTTTAGCTCAATTAATACTAATCATGATTAAACACTTCACTCCTTACAGCTTCTACATAGCTTATATTTTTCCACCAGCAACGACATTTATTATTTATTCTTATTTTATTTGCTCTTGTAGGATTGACATCTCTACCAGGATATGAATCTCTCTTTAAGCACATTACATTGGTCAGTTTCATTTACATGACCATTACATTTAACTTTATGAAGAGTGTACTCAGAGTGTTCATTCAGCAACTGTTTTATTTAAAAATATATTTTTTTCAGTTTAATTGTGCAGAAAATGTGAAAATCTAACAGTAATCTGATTTTTAATGGAGGCCCATCCTCGCTCTAAATCTCAACATCACTCTAAACCTCCCTGTAAATCTCACTCTAAATCTAACTGTAAACCTCACTATAAACCTTATTATAGACCTCACTGTAATCCTTACTCTAAGCCTCCCTGTAAATCTCCTAAATTATAAACCTCATTATAAACTTTAGTGTAGACCTCACTATAAACTTCACTGAAAACCTCATTGCAAACCTCACTCTATACCTCACTGTAAGCCTTGACTGTATAGCTCACTCCAAACCTCACTCTAAACCTCATTCTAAACCTCACTATAAACGTTATGGTAAACCTCACTCTAAACCTCACTCTAAACCTCACTGTAAACCTCACTCCAAACCTCACTATACACTTTATGGTAAACCTCACTCTAAACCTAACTGTAAACGTGTTCTCCTGTCTGCTGTCAAATTCCGTTCCTACTCTGATGAAACAAGAAAATACATTCATTTTCACTTGAGAGCCCAAAGTTCTGCTGAAAGCTGAACTTTGAAATCTCTGTCTGGTTTCTACGACATGATTAAACTCCACTTTTATCCAATGCTTAAGGGGTCAAACATGTTCTTATGGCAGTAAGGTGACCCAAAGGTCAGCATTTAAAAATGTCATTAAAAAACCTTGTTTGTGGCACTGCTCCAAGAGATTTTAATGACTTTATATTAAGGGCAGGGGAATAAAAAGCAAGAGGTGTGACTGCTCTAATCTCCATCCTTCAAGGGACAGCGTGGAAGGGTCCTTGCCAAAGAAGACTGTCCACAAAGTGAGGGCAGAAACTCTCACTTGTCTTTAGATCACTGATGTCACAAGCATTTTCAGGCTTATACAATCAGGAGAAAAGGACAAAGGCAATTCAGTGATATTTATTGATATTATATTAATATATTCTTTCACCCAGACCTGCTCGATCAATGTGCTTTCGTTTGTCTGAACCCTTAAGTGAAACTAATCCAGTATGGTTGGATGTGCCACGCTTCTCTACTGCAAAGCTTTGATCAGGCTTTTGTGACGCACAAGCTTCTCCACCATGCCAAGTTCACAACACAAGAAAGGAATGTACAGCAACACATGAGGCTGAATAGTGCCAAATAAGGATCTCACTGACTGCTGCTATTGTTATAAAAGAGCTATTTCTCTGATTTAATCTCATAATCTGTTTATTGTTATATAAAAAAACCTACCACCTTTAAAATGCCAGCAAGAAAATGCTGAAAATTCAGGCTACAGTTCTGGGCCATATGTGGGCCCCAGTTAGGCTACAGCTGTGGTCTCCAGTTAGGCTACAGTTGTGGTCTTCAATTAGGCTGTATTCATGTGCCTCTTTTTGGCACATGAAGTTGTTATCCCGAGATGGGTCATATCCATGGGTCCCAGTTAGATTTAATGTTTATAGGCACCAGGGCCTAACTGGGCTCTCAGTCCTTAAATTTGCATCTAGAAAATATATGAAGGACATAAGACTCAGTCAGAATTCACACAAAATACAGATGAAAGATACAATGTCAAAAATTGTACCATTTACTAGAAATCCATTTAGTTGTGAAAACAGTTTACAGTGTAAACAAACAAGGTGTCCAAAATGTTTATAGACTATCATGTCTGCAATAAATATTTGCTGCATGTCTGCAAGACAGTGATCAATCCTACTTGATGTATAACTCGGTAATATCACAGTGTATCTCTTCAGCAGACCATCCATAAGTCTACTGAAAGCCTATGATCATGGATCCAATGAGATATTCTGCAACAAGTTCAATCAACCTAGCCTTAAATGCCAGCATGTCTGAATCTGAGCCCCTGCCAACCTGTTTGTGATTTAGCCAAATGCCAATATGTGATTGGGGATAGCGGAGGCTGTCAGAGAACTAAAGCAGAGTAGTAAGTATGTCAGCTGGGCTCGGGACTTCATTTTGCTATGGCGGAGATTTATGGCACACGTTTGGCCTCATCGATCACACGGACACATCTGCTACACGACTGATCTCAGCAGTCATCTCCATGCCCATTGCCATCTCTCTTCCTGTGCTGGTTTTTATGCTGTTGATGACCTTCATCCCAATCAGACTGGAGCAGCTCTAATGCGCCAGACGGTCCGCAGCTAATGCCAATTACGTCCTCCCCAACAGCCATGAGAAACTGCCCTTACTTTCCACTGAGCCAGACAAAGAATGGAGCTGTAATGCATAACATCCAATCCCTACACCTAACACTCCAGTACAGGTTTAATAATACCAGATTATTAAATAATCATATTTACTCAGTTGCATTCAAAATGATAACATTTTTAGAAAAATAATCTACAGTTCAGCTCCAGGACTGCTTTGCTATCCCTCATATGTCTTATACTGGTGCCTTATAAAAAAATTTAGATCACGGTTTGTTCAAAAGGTATAAAATATTGTAAATATTTTATTTTAGTGCTTTGGTCTGATGCTAGAAATCCTAGAGAAGCACAGTCGTGCAGCGGTTTGGTGTGAAATTATTCAGAAATTGTACAGTGATGGTGCATCACAGTACAAATGCAAATACAGATATTGTGGTTACACTGAGAACCCAAAAGTTATGGGACATGATTGTTACATGTAAATGTAAATGACATGATTGTTAGTATTGTGTCCCATGACTTTCAGCATGTCCCAGGGAAGCTAAAGAACATTGCACTAAGCTGAGCTGCACAGAGGCACTCGTCTGTTTGCACAGACAGTTCTATTCAGGTGCTGACGGTCAACATCATTAAGCAGTCATGTCTGGTCACTGTGCTGTCCACTGTGGGTGGTAATGCCTTCTATGATTTACTCCCTGTGGATTGAGGAATTTTATGCCTGTCTCATCTGGCACTCACTATGGCCTCTGTCGTGCATTTCACTTTGCCTTGCAATAAGCACACTGGCCTGTGTTCAACCTCAGTCACAAGATAAGACCCTGACCCTAACCCTAGTTTTCTAAGTTCTTATATGTAAAAATAAAATTACTTTTTTAATTATAATTTATTTTAGTATTTTTAAAACTCTTGTTGCTGTCACTAGTACTGTGAAAAAGTCTGACCCTAAGTTTCATTAGAGCAGGGCACTACAGCACCCTGAATGACTGGATGTACAACTTATCTATTTAATTATCTCCCAAAACATTGTT
The DNA here is from genome assembly GCA_034509495.1 of Acestrorhynchus altus. Taxonomy (NCBI): domain Eukaryota; kingdom Metazoa; phylum Chordata; class Actinopteri; order Characiformes; family Acestrorhynchidae; genus Acestrorhynchus; species Acestrorhynchus altus. The sequence goes on from CM067523.1 coordinate 17,655,229, forward strand.
CCAGTAGTTGTCTGACTATCCATGTGATCTTCATCACATTGCAGACAGGCAACAATGATCTTTTTGGAGAGCAGCAGCTTTCACCTTGCGACCCTGCCATGCACGCCATTGTCCACTGACACCATGTTGTCCAGTTTTCTCCTGATGGTGGAATCATGAACATTAACATTACCCAATCTTATAAAGGCCTAGTTGCTTAGAAGTTCCTTTGGGTTCCTTTGTGAGCTGGTGGACTATTCCACGCCTTGCTCTTGCCGTGATCTTTGTTGTTGGAGCACTCCTGGGGAGGGTAATAATGGTCTTGAATTATCTCCATTTGTACACATTGTACACTGTGGATTAATGGAATCCAAACTATTTAAAGACGACTTTGTAACCTTTTTCCAGTCTGATCAGCATCAAAAACTCTTCTTCTGAGGTCCTCAGAAATCTCCTTTCTTTGTGTCATGATACCTTTCCACAAATATGTCCTGAAAATGAGACTTTGATAGATCCCTGTTCTTTAAATAAAACACATTGATTGAAAACTGACTCTAATTTCACCTTCGAATGATCTTCTAATCCTTAATAATCCAAATTTTTGCCCTCACAGGTATGTGATATTGTATCATTTGGTTCTCTGTAACTACTTTTAGGACTTTCAGCAAAATCTGGTGAAGTTCTAGCCCATATTTATGCAGAAATATAGAAAATTCAACCTTCAAACACCACTGTATATATACACTGTTCTAGACCTCTTTTCTAGACTATGTCTACTTCAGCCACTATATGGAAGTACTTTGACTATGGTGTGCATGTAGGTGGTTTTACCCAGCTCTCAACATTACAGTCTAAACTGCTGAAAAAAGCTGAGGAGAGACACGGTACAGCTGGCTGCACAGTGGTAGATTTCAAGTGGCTGTTATGGAGTAGACAACCTCCAATGTTGTACAGCATGCGGTTTGATATTTCATTATGCATTAAATCTCGCTGGAAGAGCCCAGAATCTGCCAGAGGAGGGGAAAAATGACATTCTGAATAAACAGAGGAAAGACTGCAAAGTAGTTTTCAGGCTGTGCTGCTGACATCCATAAGGCTTGTAAGAGACAGTAGTGTAGATTAGGGCAATGAGACATCATTAAGAGCATTCCCAATTCAATGAAAACATGTGCTTTTCCTGAACCACATCTTATTGTATACCGGATGATTTGACATTGTACAGGGTCACAGTTTCTGGCAACACCTGAAAGAGGTCTATCAATAGACAAGAACTACCAACAAATACATTAAGAAATGCAAAAGGTAAGACAGACAGGTAGCACTGCATTTACCAGGCCTACATTTACCCATTACAATGCGACAACAATGGGAACTTGAATGTCTCTTGGTCATTTGTTTTCAATCCCAGGCCTGAGAGTTCCACTCATTGTCGACTGTATTAGACAGTCCTACCGAGTGTCTCCACCAGAGACAGAAGCTCATCTGTTTCTGCACAGTTTGTGTTGGTCATCCTCTAGTCCTTCATCAGTGCTAACAGGATGCTGCCCCCAAGACATTGTTGACTGGACATTCTGGTTGGTGGACTTTTCTCAGTCCAGTACTGAGACTGAGGGGTTTAAACACTCCAGCAACACTGCTGTGTCTGATCCACTCATACCTGCTCTATGCTGGTCCTGTGGTCCTGACCACAGAAGATCAGGGTGACACAAAGCTTACAAAGTATGCAGAGAAACAGATGGACTACAATCTGTAATTATTGAACTACAAAGAGCTCCTGTGTGGTATGAGGAGTTTATTTAACGTACAACATTTAGCAGCAGGTGGTCAAAATAATATGACTCAAAATGAGTAAATTCAGTTGAAATACTTCTTATTACTTATTAATACAGTCTTTTTTATCTTTTGTTCTGCTGAACGTTTTCCCCAAAATCTCTGTTTATGCTGTCAAAAGGGCCACAAAGATGGTTATAAAAAAATCAGTCAATCTAGACAGTTCACTTCACAGCATGTGGGTCCAAAATACTACTCAAAATACGCAGCTTTGACAATTTAGTTTATCCACTGGGGAAGGAGCTTAGTGGAGACAGGCAGAGTTCTGAACTGCATTGATGCAAGACTCATGATAATTGCTTGCAAAACCTCTTCATTATTAAGGAAAACAAGCGCTGGGAGAACAGTGACTGCAGAGCAAGTTACAGTCAATTTAGCAAAAGAATTTCTCAGTGCTTAAAGTACATACTTTTCAGTAGCCGGGATAGAAGTGCATCTCATAAAACAGAATATGGTAGTTCATTTTTGTGCTCAGAATTTCACTAAAAACATCCATTTATATTTTATATTAATTTCATATAAAGTGAAATATTTCCAGCCATTTTTGTTTTACTGTTGGTCAGTTTGGCTTATATCCAGAATCCTGAATTAGAATATTTCATGTTGAGTTCAAATACATTCTAATCAAAGAGTAGAAACATTAATACATAAAAACGCTTGACATATGTGACTGTTCATATACTGATTATCATATATACATATATACACACACTGTTTTTCCCCACAATGTTGTAATGTTTGGCACAGTGGAATAAACAGACAGCATCTTTACTAGGAAAACAAAAAGCTCTTTACTGTGAAACTGGGGAGAACACCTCACTTGAGTCCATACATGAATCAGTGGTGTAACAGTGACTCACTGAGCTCAGCTCACGCACATACCGGTACGGTCACACACCACAACACGCATGACAGTAACAACTAATATTGGTCTATAAGTCACTGCTTAAGAATCACCTCTGTTTCAGGTGTCGACAGTAAACACGCAGTTCAGATGTACAGAGCTGAAATGCGTATACAAACAGAAGCCCCAACATCCACCACTATCCCCAACCCAGAGCTCCCCTGCACCCAAACTTTCAATTAACAAATCATAGTATTACAAATATAGTAGCAGATACCAAAATATCACCTTCTCAGCTGTTTGGAATCAATGTTTTAAAATCATATAAAAATGATTTGGCTCCAAACGCATATAATAAGCAACTGGAACTGATTTTAGATCATTAGTATGTCCACCAAAGCAGTAGAATATCAAGAATGAAGGTATAGTTAGTTAAATCAATATTTTTATTGAAGCTGTGGAAACAGATGTGAACAGTACAGAACATTTATCAATTATTTATACATTTTTGTGTTCCTATAAAATTTAAAATGTACTAAAATGTCCACAAATACAAATAAATATATCTAGTAAATAATATTTGATTATATATTATAAAATCAATCACTGGATATGTGATATAAAATAACTAAGTATGGTTCAATTATTAATAATGTGTGATAAATAATTACCAACATCATTTATTTTCCAAGCATGTTTCTTTGAATCGTTCATAGCTTTAGGCTGAATTAAACCTGCGCAGTTCCAAAACCTTAAACCTGTGGCTCTAAGAGAATCCGTGGCTGAAAATGTAATGGCTGCTGAAGCCCTCAGAAGCCCACAACGGAATGTCTTCTTAATCAGTGTTAACAGAAAAAAAAAGCCAATATATTAATTCACCATATATGCTATATATGTGCACTTAGGGGATTGTAGGTATATTGGTCTAATATGTACATGTACAGAGATACTTTAAGGTTTGTGAATTTTCTATATTTCTGCAAAAATTTGAACCAGAACGTCAACATTACACTTGCTCATGTAGTTATTGAGGAAAATATCACGTATATATGTGAGGGCAAAAATATGCAGATCTTTAGGATTACCAGATCATTTGAAGGTGTTTTCAATCATTGGGAGACACTCAGGTGTGAGTGGGGGACCGGTTTTATTTAAAAAACAGGGATCTATCAAAGTCTGATGTTCACAAACACATTTGTTGAAGTGTATCATTATATAAACAAAGGAGATTTATGAGGCAGTCAGAAGAAGAGCTGTTGATGCTCATCAGACTGGAAAAGGTTACAAAACCATCTCTATATAGTTTGGACTCCAAAAATCCACACAGATTGTATACAAACGAAGGAATAAGGCCATTATTACCCTCCACTAAAAAAGACCACACCAAGAGTTCAGCAGTGTTTTATTAACCTTGAATGAAGAGATATGTACTCCAATAAAGGCTCAAATAAAACTATATGAAAAATAAATTAGTACATTGTGGTTCTTTAAGAATGAGGGTGAAAAGGATCAATTTCTAGAAAATTCATCAACTTTTCTACTTTATGGATCATGAAATATAAAGGAATTCTAGTTGTCATTAACCAAAATGCTACATTTTCACACATTTCCTAGATTATGTTGGATTTTTCTGTATTAATACCAATGAAACAAAGGCAGCCTTTTTTTTCCATTATGGAACATTGAAATTCATTTTGAATTTGTATGGAGCTTCTTTCCTTATTGTATGATACGTTTGTGTAAAATACACTAATCTTACTTAAAAACAAAGTTTTATCTTTAACTTTGAAGATCCGTTGATCTTCTACTCACGTTTTGAAAGGAACATATATTTTGAGCAGGGGTGCCCAAACTTTTGAAAGCCACTGTAAATGCATTGCTCATGTAGACTGGAATTCAGCTACACATGTACATTTACAAAGGTACATCTTCCAGTTAGAGAAATTATATATATTTTAAATGTAAATTAAATCATATTAAAAACTTCTCATATGAGAATATTTGTATTTTGTATGTTATGTTTACATGTTCATATTGATATACTTGAACATATATGTCTGATGTTTTATGATATATGTGCATATATGGTCCTATGTTAGATGTTCAAGTTTTATTTTGGTGAACATAATGGAAATTCTTATGGAGTGCACTGTGTGGGAAATAGGCAGCCACTGGAGACATTCTTCTCTTCACATATTCCAGCTTAGAAAGCTGGGGTCAGATGATATGGAGCCTCTGGAGAAGAGAGTGCCCAAAAGTGGCAACATAGCAGACATGGGTATTGAACTCACCACCCAGTTAATTCATTAATTAACACTCTGCAGAGGATGTGTACAAGTATTCACTTAGACACTCAACAAAGCATATCATCTGAGACAGAAAGCAGACAGATTTTTGCACATGACTGAAATCTCCATATGTCTAAAATACCGTATTTTCCGGACTATAAGCCCCATCCTGGAAAATAACATATATAAGAAGAAAAAACTGCACCTCGTTATAAGACACATGGTTTAAAGCGTGGACAAAAAGTAGCGGCTTATAGTCTGGACAATACGGTAGTCTTTCTAGGCTGGCAAAGTAAACTTTGTGTGGCATCAATTGCACAAGTGAACAGAAGACGTCTGGAACAATGTTGAACCATGCTGTGTGGACAACCACCCATTGCTGAGCAAACGTGCAAGCCACACAATTCATCAGAACTCTGCAGAATACTCCTCGGACCAATTCTGGACAACTTGGGCCTGATTGCAACTGGCACTGTGACTCATCCCATGACTTCTGGCATGTCAGTGTTAACCGAAAGCAAAATTGCTGATGTAACACTTTTTATTTGTGTAAAAAGCTGAATCAAGCTGTATTCAGTGCATCACTTCAGGACAGCAAGGTCCCTCAATGTGGACATCTGGTAATCTGGTGATGCAGCCGACTGGAGCAGTTTTTTGGCATTGTCCTTCGAGTGTGTCCAGTGCTCTGGCTGTGAAGGTGAGAGCTACGGCCTTGAGGCTTATCGCTGACGGTCATCATCAGTGCACACTGAGAACAACCTCTGCATGCCTCTGCATGAATAATACCCCATACCGTTCAAGGGGTCAAAACGCTTTCCGTGCCCATGTCAATATGCACATGCATGTATACACACTGTAACCAATAATGCTTTACCTGACGCTATCTGTGACATTAGCTGTGGTGAGCATAGTTAGTTCTGTCACATGCACTGAGGCGTGCCTTGATGCATTTCATGTTGGCTTGCTGCAACGGATGAATGAATACTCTCAGGGCCTAAGCTGCCGCTCATATTAGCTGACATGCTAATACAAACGAATAAAAAGCACATCCCTAGACCTACTGACAGCATGCATTAGGCATACCCCATTTAATGTTACGTACAGCAAAAAAAAATGTTTGGATATGTTAATGTCTAAGACTGTTTATGCTCTTTTATCAACAGGGTTTGCTCAAATTCTGCATCTTTCCTATTCATCCTTTTAGATCCCAACATATTTCTACACAACAGGTAGTTTTAGTCAAACGCTTTTTAAATTACCAATTAAAAACAAATCTGTTCAGTCTAATTTGATCAATTTCATCAGTAATCCAGGAAAACTGATCATTACGTGAGATAAGTTGTTCTTTGATGTACAGTGTAAGTAGAAAGTAGATCATTTTGATTACAGTGAAAAATACTCACATGCAGTTTTGCAAACCTACAAACCATCCAGATACCCTTAGACTTGCTGCATATTCACCTAAAAGACACAATGCATTTAGCTTGAAAAGGCCTGAGCTGGGTGAATGTCAATTTTGAGGACATCAACATGAGTCGAGACTGTTATAGATACTGTAATAGTTTTTGGCATTTGGACCATTTTACAGCTGTTTTGGTTCGGCTGGTTTTTCTTTTCAGTGCTTGAGGTTCACATTAGGTTACTTCCATGGTACTATCCCACAAAATGAAGCTAGAATTAAGCTTAAACTAGCACTGCGGTTACATTCCGCCATAATTTCTCCTGTAAATTCTGAACCATTTCAAGTGGAAAGGAAAATTCGATGCAAACCGAGCATTTCCCCACTGTTTAAACAAAGAACGAGTGCAAAGCACAGCAGTGTGTGTCGAGTAACAAGGCGTTTGAACAAGCCCACAGGGTTTAAACAAGCACACGGAGCTTAAACGAGAAAATGAATGGCTGAAATGAATGTCAAATGTACACTGATTAACACAGGTGTTGATGTGCCTTCGTTACACGCTGTCTGTGCGAGGAAGCAGGTTAAATGAACAAGAGGAATTACATTCCAAGCTCAGCTAAGAGGCTGAATGCTGGGGGTCATTCTTTATAGTGTGTAAGGTGACAAACACCTTTTGCTAACTATGATTCATTTTTGGCTGATCTGACATCACACAGGGCATCCATCAGCAGAAAACAGTGAGCAGCCCCACTCTCTGTCTTGGATACTGAGTTTAAAACAGCCTATGATTCAACATACATTATCTCAGTCTCAATCCCCAGGCTTATCGTATGTAAGCACGCACTTCAGTTCATCACTCATAACTACATCACTGTCATAATTAACGTCAATTTTATAGACCCGAAAATAGAAGCCTGTGGGACTCCATAAGACAGGCTGAACCGAACAGCTACATAATCTGTTTTAGGATTAATTAATGAAAAATAACCTCAGGAGTTAAAACCCTCTTCTTGCCTAACACCGTACATAGTCATACATGTAGACACGCACACAGTAACCAATGCTTCACATGGACACATGTAGTCCTGCCCAAATTAAAACCAACAGAAGAAAACTCTGGACAGAGCAAGATGGTTTTCTTCCCCATAAGACCACCAGGGGCTTTTAAGGCAGCAAGAGCTGTCTGATGACACAATCACACACTGTGATTATAAAGACATACAAAACACAACTCAACACCAACACAACCCCACCTACAATTTTACAGCACACACAAAAACACTTTCATAAGAAAATTATTTTAAATAAGATTAAAGAGCAAGAGGTTATATTTACACACTGGCTTACAGCTCATGAAAATCAGAAACCCAGTTTCTCATATTATTAGAATATTTAATTCTGGAATATTTTACTTTAAACTTTAAAAAAAATTGTGGCACTGTGGGTAGAGCTGAGTCCTGTGTGTGGTGGTTCTTAATGTCCTGACCCCAGCCTTAGTCAACCCATTGCGAAGAGCTCCCAAGTTCCTGAATACACTTTCTTGGACAATCCTGTCAAGGATGTGGTCATGCTTTTACACCATTTCTGACCACATTTTCCCCTTCTAGCCAACTTTCCATGAATTTACTTTGATACAGCACTCTGAGAACACCTAGATGCAGTATTTATAAGAGTACTGAATAGTAATTTGCACAAGTGCAGAATTTATATATATATATATATATATATATATATATATATATATATATATATATATATATATATATTTAAGGTGCACAAGTAGAGACTGTGTAGGCACTATATGGTCAATGCCAAGGGCATCTGCCTCTCCAGCACAACACAGACGACATTTTATATCAATTATAGCTCAATTATAGCTGCAAAACAAGCCATACTTCATGCATAGTACACGCCTAATCTTCAGTTAATGAATACATGAGTGTACACTCTGCCAATTAAAGCTGGTCCTGAAATGACTTTTGCTGACATGAGGCAAGCAACAAGCAGAGCCAGCAAACTCAAGGACATAAAGACTCCATTCTGAAAGGCAGTTTCAACCTGAAAAACTCCCACATTATTATAAAATGAATTTACAGAATGGATGTGTTTTGGAAATGGAAAATGTCATCTATATGACATTAATGTCTGCATATATAATAAATATACAAGATTTCAAAACATATGTACATATATACAACTTACATCTGTACACCTCAAATACTAGACATACTAGATTCTAGATATCATACATATTTTCTGATCTGAGACATTTTAATATAATTTGACTGACATTTCATTTATATCTGATGTTTGTGTAATTTGCAGACATACATGTGTAAATTACAGTCTATATGAGCAATGAAGTTTTGACACCCCTGCTCAAACTCTCTTCCTCAGTGGGTAGAAGATGAACTGATCTCCAAAAGGCATTACATTAAAGATGAAATGTTATTTTAAGAATTAGCATTTTTTTATTGAACTATATAGTTGAATTTTCATGACCCATAAAATGAAATTATTTATTTAATGGTCACAGAGAAATCCAGTAACCACCACTACTCACATAATACGATAGGATAGTATAGAACTTTATTGATCCTTTGGGAGGGTTCCCTCGGGGAAATTAAGGGATTGGGAAATGTATGAAAATATAGCGTTTTACTAAATGATAAAGATTTCAAGATTCTACACACAAAATTTCCTGGTATTTCAAAATCCAGAAAAAACGTTTTAGTGATTTGAGCTCAGAAATCTATTAAATAAATTTGATCAATATATTCAATATATGGGTTTCACAGGAAAAAAAAAAACTTTACTTGGTGCAGAACCCACAGTGTTCTTAAAAATACACTACTGAATCAAAAACTCAGTTCCATTCTCTAACATTAAAATTACTCTTTGTTAAATTTAACATTAAGTATATCAAATTTGGATTTGCCACATTAGTTACACAGTTTTTCTCTTTTTAGAATAAATAATGTGCTAATATAATAATGAAATGCATGAAATACAGGTATAAAATATATTTGATCCACACATGGTTTTAAAATGCTCATGGTTTATATATGGAGTTTCTTATTTTGGAAGTATAAGTGGTTGTCATATATATCCTTGATATTTAATATATTTTGACAGATCTGTGACACTTTAACGGTGACAGTAATATGGTGTAACTGCAGTGCTGAGAATGACCCACCACCCACATAATACCTGCTCTGTAGTGGTCCTCTGGGGTCCTGACCATTGAAGAATATATTGTCATATCTGACCTTTTGACATAAGACACCATTCAATTAGTCAATGTTTAACTTCATACCAGCTGCTCTTGACATATCTGTCAGACATCCTTTCTACTAAACCCCAGGTCCCAAGCTGATACTTCACATAAGTCCAATAAAATCTCACACTAACACTACGCCATATGTCCTGTGGAGCGGTGGAACTGTGCTCTCTGGAATGATGGTGCTCCATCCAGTACTTTTGGGAGCTGAGGAGGTGGGCACTGTGTGTGTGAATGCAAACAAATCCTCACAAATTCCAGAATCTAGTAGAAAATCTTGGACAGTAGACACAGTTACTACATCATCTGCTCAAAACTTCCACAAACTTCCACTAGATCTCCAACCAATTTCAGACTTTTCATTATTATCTGTACAAAACGTTACAGATGATGATATATCAGATTCCTTTATAGCATCACCATCAAGAAAATGAACTCTTAATTAATCCCACTGCTGCAGCCAAAACCCTAAACTACAACTAAGTTAAATTACACTTTTGATTACATCATTCGCTGGATTCACTCCACATTACATTATACATATTATTACATATTACAAACGCACCAACTGAGACTATACACCTATTAAACACTTACACAGGTTACGATGAATCAAAGCTGATTAGGACATAAGGGTAGATGGGAAAGCATAGTTGTGCATGGTTTATTTTCTTGCCTGAAGGTTGAACATTATTAAGTGTTGTGTTGGGATTTTCCATTTATGGCAAGAAAGCTTATAAAAGGCAGATAATTCAAAAAATCCCAATCACCCTGAATTTGCCCTACTAACCAATTAACAATGCAAACAAATGCACTGCTGATTATTATTTTTATTTATTTAATTAGTTTATTGTTTTGTATTTGTTGTTCTCATGTTGAGATATAATCATTTGTGTTTCTTTGGTATCTGCATGTATAAGATATCAGCTCAGAGTATGACATAACTGACCCTCAGAATGTTCCTCTACACAATATGTGCAGAGATGCTGCAAGTACAGTGATAATAAAGATACAGAATGAGTACTATAATATACTCAGAACACAACACAAATAGATCAGAGTGACGTGGGGTGACATAACGTAAAGTGCCTTGAATAACCACTCATACCCTTTGAACTTTTCCACATTTCTTCATGTTATACCCACAAAATTGATTGGGATTTTATGTGATTGGCCAAAGTAGTCAGTATGTGTGAAGTGAGAAGAAAATGATACACTGTTTTCAAATGATTTAATGAATAAAAATGTGAAAGGTTTGGTAGGCATTTGTATTCAGACCCACTGTACTGTCTGATAACCATAAACAAAATCCGGTGTGACCAACTGGCTACAGTAAACACCTGTCCACCTGTGTGTCATTTATTCTCAGTATAACTACAGCTGTTCTGTGAAGGCCTCAGAGGTTTGTTAGAGAACATTAGTGAATAAAAAGCATCATTAAAACTATAGAACACCAGACAAGTCAGGGATAAAGTTGTGGAGAAGTGTAAAGCAGGGTTGGGTTATAAAAAATATCACAAGTTATGAACATCTCACAGAGCACCATTTAAATCATCATCCAAAAATGGAATGAGTATGACAAGTATGACACAACTGCAAGCCTACCAAGGCATGGCCGTCCACCTAAACTTACAGCCCAGGCAAGGAGACCACTAATTATAGAAGCACCCAAGGGGCCAATGGTCACTCTGGAGGAGCTGCAGAGATCCACAGCTCATGTGGGAGAATCTGTCCACAGGAAAACAATTAGTTGTGTACTTCACAAATCTGGCCTTTATGGAAGAGAGGCAAGAAGAAAGACATTTTTGAAAGCAAGGCACAAAAAGTGCCATTTGCCATAAGACATGTAGGGGACATAGCAGATGTGGAAGAAGGTGCTCTGGTCAGATGAGTCTAAAGTTGAACTTTTTGGCCTAATTACAAAACGCTATGTGTGGCGGCAAACTAACACCACACATCACCCTGAACACACCAGGCCCATGAAACATGGTGGTGGTAGCATCATGCTGTGGGGATACTGTTCTTCAGCAGGCACAGGGAAGCTGGTCAGAGTAGCTGGGAAGATGGATGGAGCTAAATACAGGCCAATCCTGGAGGAAAACATGTTGGAGGCTGCAAAGGCTTGAGACTGGTTCAGCTTCCAGAACGACAACAATCCCAAACACACAGACAGAACTACAATGAACCGGTTTAGACCAAAGCATAAGGCACTGTAGATTTCAAAGAAGATGAGCTGTGTCTGTGACTAAAGGAGATCCACCCAAACGTCTGTCTACTCTTACCGTTCTGTGGATGGAAACCAGCAACAGAACATCCTTATCCAGAGAAATGGCTTGGTTCTGAAGTTCTGGTGAAGTGATTGGTTGAGCTTATCACATGTTAACCTGCGAACAAGCTACTTAGCTAGTTGGGATCCAAAAAAGATGTTAGTTATTTTCTGCAGATGATGAATGAGGTTATGAGGGGCTTAAGAGTCAAAAACTGTTGTCAAAACAAGCTCAGCCACACAACCAGCTACAGGCCAGTCTGAGAGTCATCACAGCAGCAGTAATCCTGCAGTCTTCCCTCTTATGAGCAGCTCAAAGCAAGCTTCTATCGAGCACATTCAGCTTCACCTGAATGTAATCCAGAATCCGGACGTCCAGGTGGCAGATGAAAGACACACAGCCGACAAAGACTGAACACACTGCCCAAACACATCAAACAAGAAAGAGCCAGATCATGAATTACTCCACTGTAATACACATGCACGCGCACACACACACACACACACACACACACACACACACACACACACCACACACACACACATTCCTTTGTATTTACACACACACATACACACACACACACACATTAATTTGTATTTACACACACACACACACACACACACACACACACACACACACACACACACACACACACACACACACACTCCGCCTCACAGTGGACACTCCTGCTGCAGCAGAAAGATGCTGTGCATTATTTAAGCCACAGAAAGAGAGACTTGTCCAAATCATGTGATCAAAGGAGCAAAGGGTGTATGGCTTTGAGGCATATGGAGATATTGTTGTGTGTGTATGTGTGTGTGTGATATTACTAAGTATGCCATGTAGTATGTACCAAAGCCATGGGGACTGGCAAGGATATCATGAGCTGCCTCGGGCGTCTGTAGTGCTGCGATGAATACAGACACAGTAAACAATGCCTTTCGCCCAACAGAGAGAGAGAGAGAGAGAGAGAGAGAGAGAGAGAGAGAGAGAGAGAGAGAGAGAGAGAATAAAGTGAGACAGAAGAAAGAAAGGAGTTGGGAGAAAAGTGGGGAAGGAGTAGGGAGCTCGGCCTCTGCAACACTGACACATATTTTCCAACAGAACAAAAACTGCTCAGTGTATACATAGCTCTCACACACACCGTCACACTCTCATCCACACCTCACACACACACACACACAAACACACACACACTTCATATCTCATCCACACCCTCCACACACACACACACACACACACACACACACACACACACACACATTCCCTCACTCTCATCCACACCCTCTAGCACACCCACACCCACACACACACACAGACACACACACACACATACACACAAGCTAAAAACAAGTGTACCTTATTCGAGATTTCAGCTCTGGTTTCCATAGCAACAATAACATTTTCCATAAACATTTCTCTGTGTTTCTCTCTCTCTCTCTCTCTCTCTCTCTCTCTCTCTCTCTCACTCACTCTCTCTCTAACTTCATTCCTGTCCCTGGAAGAATAGAGGGGGTGATCAGTTTCCTGCATTCCTTCAACCGTCTGTGTGTGTCGTGTTATTGTGTGTGTGTGTGTGTGTGTCAAATGTGATATTATTGATGTGTGATGATGTAAGGGAGAGAGAGAAGAGAGTCAGACAGAAAGGAAATAAAGAGTCAGACACAGAGAGAAATAGAAAGAATCAAGACAGAGAGAGAGAGAGAGAGAATCAGACAGAGAGAGTAAGAAAGAGAGAGAGTCTAATGGTGATGCAGAGAGAGTCAGACAGAAAAAAGTCACAGAGCGATAGTCAGAGAGACAGAAAGAGAAGACACCGAGACGGGCAGAGGGCCGGGACAGAGGAGGCGAGAGATGAATAGATAGAGAGAATATGATGAATGTCTCTAGTCAGTGAACTCACTACACGGCTGTATTGTATATATGTGTGTTTTTCAGGGGCAGTGTGTTTGAACACTCTGTTTGGAAGTGAACAGGCTGCTGTCAGTTCCGCTGCTCTTCTCAGCTGTTCTGTAGTTTTCTTTGCATTTTCATCTCTGCGTGTTTGATCTGCACAGTCTGTGCAGAGGTTGGCCTTGGCTTGACTTCATAAGTTTCATTTCTCCAGACCTGATTTTATACATTTATAAGCTCAGAAGGTCATGGCTGGCCAGTGCACAGTGCTGCATGGTGATAGATTACCCCTTTATAGTTTCTTTATTTCTGCATAAATTTGAGCTACAGCATCAGATCATTCATTTCATCAACAACTATTGAGGAAAGTGATCCAATATTACATCTGTGAGGGCAAAAGTATCTGGTGGGAACCCCCTTTTGCAGCATGCTTTGCAACTAGTTGAGTGTCACACTCACGCCTGATTGATTGAAAACTGACTAATTTACACTTCAAATGAATCCTAATACTAAAAAGGTTCACCTACTTTTCTCTCATGAAAATGAATTTTAGAAATTAGAGAGTTTCTACAAGTAAAACTTGCATTATACACATCTGGAATCTGAGTCTGTGGTCATGAAAATGGAATTACAACTTGTAACGTTTGTGTGATTGTAGGTAAACATTTAGATCATAAACAGCTGAACACTTTTACTCTTTTACATTAAATAAATCTATACTTTTTACTGCTTACATCTGTATGTAAACACACACATACTCATCAGGAGATCAATCAAGACATTAATTTTCTCTCTCGCCTGTCATATGTAAATTTTCTTTTCCAGATCACATTCGTATGTAAAATGAAACCCTCAACTATGCTAATTCCTCTTTATGCAGGGAACAGCGCTGTCTGTCAGTGGATGCATCACACTTAGGGTGTGAGCTCAGGAGGTGTCGGTAAAGGACAGAAAATAAGTGTTGACTGGAAATAAAAGATTTAAAGCAGCAGGTTTGATTCTTGCCTGTTTCTTACCCAATCAAAACTGTGAAATATATCAAACATAATAAAGCTAGAAAAGTGCATTTCCCAAAAATAAAAAGTAAACAAAAACCACAAAATTACAGCAGAAACTGTGTTCCACTGGTGTAGTGTGAGATGGTTGCTATGGTGGTTACTAAGGTGTTGCTATAGCATATCTTTTGGTTGCTTCTGGTGCTGGGTGATTACTATGGTTGCTATATGATTGCTATACTGTAGCTATTGGTTGCTATGGTGTTGCCAGGTGGTTGCTATGCAGTTCCTAAAAAGAAGTGTTGCTATAGACTGTTGATTAGATGTTGCTATGGTAAAGCTGTTGGATGGCAAGATGTAGCTTGGTGGTTGATATGGAAAAGGTTTGGTTGCTAAGATGTTTCTAAAATGTTGCCGTGGTGTACCTTGTATTAACTTAGTTGTTGCAGGATTACTGCAAGTGGTTTGTTTGGTGTTGCTGAATGTAGATGGGGTGAATGGGGGGTGGCTGTGGCTGTGGATAAAAAATGAAACTGGGAGAGAATGAGGGATGAAGAATTAAGAATATGTAAATTGTATGTGTGTGTGTGTGTGTGTGTGTGTGTGTGTGTGTGTGTGTGAGAGAGAGAGAGAGAGAGAGAGATATTCACTATACATCAAACTACAGTGGCATGCAAAAGTTGAAGATGAAATGATCCAATGTTCCATCATAAAGTCAAATCATAAAGACACATTCATGATTCGTGGGATGTCTTGCATGCACTGCTCTTATTGGGATCTATCCACAGATTTTCAGTGATGTTCAGATCAGGGGTGTATGAAGGCCATGGTATAACCTTCAGCTGCATCTTTTAAGGTAGTCAATTGTGGATTTTGAGGTGTGTTTAGGATCATTGTCCTTTTGTAGAAGTCATCCTCGTTTCAGCTTTATTTACAGATGGTGTTTGCTTCCAGAATTTGCTGGAATTTCATTGAATCCATTCTTCACAGCACCAATGAAATGTTCCCCGTCTAATTGGCTGCAACACAACCCCAACGCATGATAGATCCATCCCATGTTTAACAGAGGTGTTCTCTGTGTAGTTTATTACAACCTCACTTAATTTTGTGGTCAGGATGCAGAAGAGGCTTTCTTCTGATGACTCTTCCATGAAGGCCATATTTGAGCAGGTGTTGTTGAACAGTAGAACAACGTAAAACAATGGAAATACATCGATACTATACATCAAACAACTTAAAACAACGAATAAATGCATTTATTCATAAGCCACATTTAGATAACATTTCACTTAAGTGGTGTAATTAATGTAATAAACTTGAGAAATCACAAAATGTATAGATTTATATGTTTTAAACCAGGAAAAATTTTAAAATAACAATCAACCAGTGGGTTTCCCTAGTGGACTGCCACACAAACCTATAGAAAAGGTGACGTGGAAACAGTCACTTTGCAAGCAGAAATACTTTATTTTGGACCTGGTTTATGTAAGATGGAGGAAAGGAGGGCCACCTTGCCATATCAGAGAAGGCAAGGTCAATTATGGACTTTCATATATGGATGGCTTAAAGTCCCAAGATTTTTTCCACATGTTCAGAGCAGTTCTGTCCATTTATCCTGAAATGATGTGAAAACCTAAAAGAAATGCTGAGTTTTCATAAGATCAGGAGCTGTGATGTGTGATAAGCTCAGAGTGAAGGAGCACTGGGAAGGGGGTAAGCTCCCAGTAGCTGCAGCAGCATGGATATCCCAAAAGACAGACAGGAAATAGAAGCTATTTCCAGCCTCCTAAACATGCACTATCTCGGTCTGTTCTCGAGAACACAATAAGTAATTAAAAACGGAAACCCACCAAGGTAAACAATCGGAGCAGAAAAATTATCGACATAATAAAGACATCCACTCCTGCAAAAGAGAGCGAAGAAGACATTGTGCGTTATCAATCCCAGGATGTAGACTTTAAAATTCCGGGCAGCACTCGGCACTAATCCCCTCCCCTCTCCTCGCTCTGTCACAGCAGCATTAGTGCCCGTGGCTGCTGTCTGTGTATAATAGGAGATGTATACACGCACATTGTCTCTTGTTAAGAGAATTAATGGCTGGGGAAGCTGTATATGCAGCTACATGCTGCTTTTAATAGCTCAACAATTTTGGGGAGTGTGTATCCGGCGTGTGTGTGGACTTGTTGGAAGGTCTGTCCCACTCTCAATTCAGTGTCTGCTGTAAGCCACCATACAGAGCAGGAATTACATCAGGGCATATCCAGTCCCGCTTGCAATTCATTTTTCCTGATGAAAGTGTGTGTGTGTGTGTGTGTGTGTGTGTGTGTGTGTGTGTGTGTGTGTGTGTGTGTGTGGATTATATTCTTGTAGTTTTCAAAGCTGTCTGGGAGAGTTGGTTTTACGGAGGGAGGTCACTGAAACGCTTCCTAAACAATACAGAATTCCACGCATTAGAAGTTACTTTCACTTTCTTGTGCTTTTGAAATGCTTCTTACATTCTTGTGTATATAGTTATGCAGTTACTAACAATGTCAAATCTCCATTCTGTATTGACCGAAAATGTGATGAAACATGTTGTTCCAGTTTCAGTGTTGTTTTGTCACATAACAAAAACAAGGAGAAAATGTGAAGGTTGTTTAACTTTCTATAAGACAACTATAAGACAACAGTAACATATGCTCAATAACTGTCCATTTATACATATTGGAACAAATGTAGTATTGGTTTAAGAGTTTACAATCACCTATTCTAATATTTTGAGATTCTGGGTTTCTGGTTTTCAATGTCACTTTATGTGTACAATATAAAATAATAGTTTGTAAACAATATAATTTTTAGATGTGCTACTATACATACAGTATATGCATATTTCATTCATTTTCTGAACCGCTTATTCCTGAATAGGGTCACGGGTGAGCTGGTGCCCAGCCGGCAACTCTGGACACAAGGGTGGGGAAGCAGCCTAGACAGAGCGCTAATCCATCGTAGAACTGCGCACATTCACACACTAAGAAGGGCCCTTTAGAGTCACCAATTCACGCGCCAATCTTTGGACTGTGGAAACGAGGTGCCAGAGGAAACCAGCGGTCACGGGGCTGTGCAAACTCCACACAGAAACTTCCCAGATTAAGCCCCACCCTGGGATCGAACACGAATCCTGTTTGCTGTGAGGCAACAGCGCTATCCACTGCACTACCATATTCATATTTCATATTGTCTAATTGAGTGATGTAGTTTAACATCACTGCCCTCTTCTCAGCACAACCAGGGTTCAATTCCCAGCTTGGGCCCCATGCTATGTCCTTAGGCAAGACTCTTTTAAATGCCCAAACTCATCTCATGCATATTACAACTTTAATCACACAGAAAACGATG